>VMDR010000610.1:0-202398 GCA_007922815.1 Macrotus californicus
AGTTCCTAGGTGTGGGGTCTGCTCTGTCACATTGTAGCACAGTTCCTGGGTGTGGGGTCTGCTCTGTGACATTGCAGCACAGTTCCTAGGTGCGGGGTCTGCTCTGTCACATTGCAGCAGAGTTCCTAGGTGCAGGGTCTGCTGAAAGTGCGGACATTGAAAGAAACAGTTTGCCCCAATGCACTTCAGCTCAATTCCCTAAGATAGAAAGTCACATCACATAAAAGATTATAATGTGATTTCTTTGTTTTATGCTATACCATATTTTTAAAATTGGATTGGCTTCAGAAATAGTAGTACTAAGGAGAATTTTTGCTTTAGTAGGAAAGGCTAATAATTTGACATAAGTCTTCTCTTAAATCTTATTTAAACATATTCTGGGTAGTGTTTTTCTGTGCTTATTTTACCAATAACTTATAAGACCCAGGAATGAACGTTGAACTTGGCCGATGCTTTTTGACATTTATAACAATAACCATATAGTTTGTTTTGCTTAGGCCGACTCTGGTAACTTATGTTAATGAATGTACTAATTTTTTTTAGAATTAAACATTTTTTATCATTTTCTGTTGTTTTAGATATATTGATAGATTATATTTACTAGCACTCATTTGGAATTTTCAAGTATTTACTCCCAGCTAAGATTACTGTGTAGCTTTATTTTTGTACTTCTAGGATTATTTTAGTGTCAGGCTTACATGCAATGAACTGGGAAGTTTTCCAAATTCCTCTGTGCTGAAGCAATTTTAATATCGTAAGAATCATCTCTATGAGTTTTGAAATAACTTGCTCATAAAAATGCTTGGACCTGGCATATTTTATGAGGTTATTTCTTGTGCAACTTTTGAACATTTCATTTTTTTAAATTAATTTTTAACTACGAGCCATAACGAGTAAACTTGCGTTACGTGAACACTGACGACACGGAAGTGCAGATGCAGCAGGAGCCTCCCTCGGCCGCATGTCGGCTGCCTCTTCCCTTCCCACCACAGAAGCCAGCGCATCAGCGGGGGGCGGAGTCTCCCAGAGTTCCTTCCGTGTAACTCGGAGCCTGGGTAAGCACTTGTAAACATATGAAATTTTCCTCTCTGCTTTGTTTTTACAGAAATTCAGTAACTCTGAATGCATATTATTAAAAGACCCTTTTTTTTAATAATACATCTTAGAAATCTTTCCATATGAAGAGATGTGGCTCTACCTGAGCCTGTATTTTCCTACCGAATAATATGTAACACAATGGAAGTAACTGTAGCTGAATTAGCCCTTGGAGCTACTTTTTGTGGTTATCGGTTTGTTTATGCTTTGTGCTATTTCCGTAAACAAATTCGGAAACACTTGTGTTCCTCCAGGATCGTCGACTTCACTTACATTTTATCCCTTCTTCTCTGCTCACTCACTCGCTCGTTTACTCAGCAAGTGCATACAGGACACGCACGACGTGCCGGGCACTGCGCTGCAGCTTCACACATGTCGCCACGGAAACAGACCTGAACCCCAACTTCGCTCTGCCACTGTGAAGGTGCACGTTACAGTTACGGGCTTGGGCTCACTGAAGTGAGGGGCGCTAAGGGAATGGGTCTGCGTTTTGTGGGGTGTTCACTGGTGAGCGCCCACCTCTGAGATGCACTCCCGTTCCGCGGTCACGTTTCCATGCCTGGTGTTCTGTTTCTTTATTTCCTTTCCCTGCTTGATTACAATGCACGGGTTTTTCTGATTCGTTCACTTTCCTTCCCACTTTTTGCTGTAATGAGACACCGTTAAAATTTTTGAGTTCTTCTACTTTAAAGGGACTTATTCCTACATTTCTCCTTCTAACTGTAATGATTTCTCTTTCTCTTTAATTTTGCTTTACTGTTCTTTTCCTAAAGTCTTAGATTAGAGCCTTAGTTAATTAACTGTGTGTGCTTCTTGTTTAAATAAAGGCGTGTCGGGCTTTGGCATTGGTCACGTGTTTGTTGGCTTGGTGAGCGGGTGAGATTTCTTGGTGAGGACGGTGCAGCATAAAGAAGCCGGCAAACAGCCACAGGGTCGGGGACATGTAAGGTGGGCTCGCTGCTTCCGCAGAAAACGTGATTTCCTGCCCAGGTTCCTGTGGAACTCTCAAAACCAGCTAGAATTATCAGACACAAATTTCAGAATCACTGTACTTGTTCAAGGAGAGGAAAGACAAAAACGTAGTGGAGAAATGGGAATGGAAAGAGAAAGTAGACTTGCAGAAGACGAGATTAAAAACTCTAGAAATGGAAGTGTAACAGCCAAAATTAGAAATTCGACAGACTCACTTGGCAACGGGCTAAGCACAGGTCAGACGTACTTTCTGAACCGACTGCGTCAGAAGATGGCTCTTGATACGGCGTCACCAGGAGCCCGAGACACGAGAACTTGACACAGCAAAGAGATGGAAAGAGAACAGGACGCGGCAGGGGCCTGGCATGTGTCCCGGAAGGAGGGAGGCGTCGGAGAGAGGCAGCGGCTGAGGAACACCGGTGAGTGACGTCGGCCCACAAGTCGCAGACGGCGCGGATGGAAGAGAGACGTATCGTGAACCTGGAAGCCGGAGACAGAGAGGATCTCCTGACGCAGCATCAGTGAGTGACAGCCAGCTCCTCAACCAGCTGGTGGGCCCCCGAGAGGAGGGGAAGCAGTGGGGTGACAGGAATTGCCACCCTGGCAACACTGTCCTGCAGGGACGAAGACAAGACGGGCTCAGGCAGGCACAGTGAAAAGATGTGTCCCCAGCATTGGCTCTCGGGGGGAAGTACCAAGGGTGCTCCTCAGACAGAAGGAGGGAACGGTCCCCATGTGAGACATTCAAGAAAGAACAAAGACCAGGAAGGGCAGAGATATGGAGGCCTCGCACGGATGTTGCCTGGGGAAGAAGCGTGGTGTCTGTGGGCCGTCTCACGGAGCTGGCCAGCACGAGCGGGCAGCTTGTTGGTCGGCCTGGGGGTGGGCTCCCCACCAGTTGGCTCTCAGATCACCCGCCTACCGCCACCCCCATCTCTGCTCTGTCAAGGAAGCTGAGACTAGGCAAAGCCTCCCTGGAGACACAACCCCAAGGGGACTCTTGCTTCTCCAGAGATGGAGGCTGCAGGAACGGAATCAAGATTGCTCTGGCAGAAGGGTGGACCATGAGGGACGATGCAGAGCTGCGAGTCTGGAGGGAAGGATGCCCCGTCAGCTGTCTTCCAGCAAAGGTGTGCCGCGCAGCTGGCCTTCAGTACGAAAGGGGGCCAGAACAGTGTTTCCGAGCAACGTTGATTGTGAAGGAAATACCTGGGCCCTGGCTGGGGGTCTAGGCTGGCTGTCGGAGCAGCCTCCGGTGCACCAGAAGATTGCGAGTTCGATCCCCGGCCAGGGTGTGTATGGGAAGCCACCGATCGATGTCCGTGTCTGTCTCTCTCCCTTCCTCTCTCTCTCTCTCTGAGATCAATCAGCACATCCTCAGGTGAGGCTTAGAAAAAAAAATAAGAGAAAGAAAACGCTAAGTGTTGGCAAGACTGTGAGCCACGGGAGCAAACATCCTGTGGACGCGGCTACACACTGGAGCGGCGCCTCTCTGCTGCCTAACCCAGGGGATGCCCTGCGGATGCAAGTCTGCGCATGCACACTTGGTGTTTGAGGATGCCCAGCGTGTGGCCACTCACAACAGCTACAACCCCACGCAGCTCACACGTGGACTTGCTGAGGGAACCGAGAAACTAGGCTCTGCTCATCAACACAGTCGAATCTCGTAAGCGTGACATGTCACGTGAGAGACGCCAGACACCGAAGGTCACAGCGTGGGTGGCCCACTTACGGGGAGTGGAGAAGAAAACCTGAGCCCACAAAACGGCGGCTGGCGGTGCGGAGCGGTACGGCGCTAATGGAACAGCAGGCCCTGACTCCCAGGAAACGAGGCTGGGTTGCTGTCCTGGGGGACAGCGAGGAGCCGGAACGCAGAGAGGCTCCTGCGGAAGTTCCTGGGCCCGTACAGTGTCCTGTGTGGATGCCGACACTGACGTGGGCCACCGTCTCAGAGCACGCCACATCGGCACTGGTATTGGCTGTGCACTGAAGAGCCGCATCTTGCGTGTGTGATGTGCACCCACGTTTTCTGCGCATTATAAATATTACCACGCCCATTACTGTGCCCATGGCACATGATCATCATTCCCACCTGCAATGTGCATCCTCGTTTTCCCCTCAAAAATTTGGGCAAAAAAGTGCACATTATACATGGCAAAATATGGCCGAGCACGATTTTTAAACAATAAAGTGGTTAAAAGTAAAGCACGGACAGAGAGGCTGGCCAGATAACTTCAGGAGGACTTCCTGCTGACCCACCGTTCAGCACCCATGGGGGCCACCAAGAGGAGGCTGGGGCAGGGGACGGGCCAGGCCTGAAGGCCCTGCAACCTCGGGAGTGACCACAGCCCTCGTACCCCCACTCACGTTCATCCCGGGGCCTTGGATGCCCACAGGCGCTCTCGGGCCTCCTGCCTACCTTCCGACCTCCGCCTCGCCCCCCTCCTGTCTGGGCGTGAGTGAGGACGGGGAAGTCTGGTCGGGTACAGAGTTGTCACTTAAGAATTGAGCTGTGCCAAGGACAAGTGAGCGGGCGGAGTTGGAGTGTGACCAGCGAGGGGCGTTCCCCGTGTGAGGCTGTGCGTCTGCCCTTCGCTTTCCTTCTCAGAAACACAAGTTAGAAGGTCTTCGAGGGCACGTCACCATTGCTCAAACAAGCGTAATTTTCGTGGATGGTTTTGTTTCAAAGAGGAGGCATTTTTCTGGCAGGGAGCGGAAAGCAGAGAGCGATCGGAAGTGGCCTGGTGACAGCCCTGTGAACGAGGTGCTTAAATGTCTCATTTGGGCTCGGAGAAGCCAGATGCAGATTTCTTGTTTCCTCAGGCAGTGCGAACACTGATCACTTACCTGATCACTGTGAATAAGGGTCAACTTTCAGTTTAAGAAAACACAGCTGCTATCAAACCTTTATGAGACCCGCTTGCTGCGGCAGGAGGCCCAGGTCTGTGCCGCAGGCTGTTGCTGAGTCGCGGCCCCGGCCCTTCCTGCAAACTGCTCTCCTGGTTCCTGGAGGGTCGAGGCTGGGACACGGCCACTGATTTCCAAGGGCAAACAAACCCAGACGCGGCTGTTCCCGAGCCGCCTGAGGCTGCGAGAGAAGAGCTTGAAGAGCCGTGCTTTGAGCAGCGGTGCGGCTTGGTTCCGGCGGTCGGTCAGGACTCACTCACGCCCTGACCGCCCGCCCTTGGGCTGGGGGAGGGGACGGAAGGGAGGGTCTCTGACGCTGGTCACTCATGGACACCTCTGAAATCCAGTGGGGAAAAAGGTCTGGTCACCCACCCGCCCCTCCCTGTGGCCAGTGACCTGGGGGCCGCGTGGTGGCTCTGTTGAACTGGCAACAGGTGTCTGTTCATGACGACTTTGGGGGGAGAGCCAGTGTTGCTCATTTACAGTGAGCGTGGGGGCACCTGGCACATGTGCACACGTGTACTGTCACGTATGTTTATGTAGGTGTACCCATGCATGCAGATGTGTGTACATACTGTGTACCTATGGATACGTGTGTGTGTTCCGCACACACAAGTTTGAGCATACACGCCATGCACACACGACACACTGCCTGGGGGCCGTTGGCAGGGAGTCCAGCTGTGTTTGGTTGTCATGCAACGGGGGCCTCCCTTGCCATGTAGAGCCCAGAGGCTGGGATGGATGTTAACTGCTCTGCAAGGGAGTAGGACTGTCCCGCCGGACAGGTGTAGCCCCTCCCAAAGCACCACCCCCCACCCCACCCCCGTCCCCATGAGATCCAGGCTGACCTCTGGCTTCTCCCCCCCGGCCCCCCCCCCCTGCCCCTGCTTCCCCACAGCTTCTCAGTGATGGAGCAAGTCCTTGGAGCGCCCTCGAGGTGTCTGCAGGCGGCTGGGCTCTGTTCGGTCTTGTCCTCGCAGTCCGAAGACTTTCTAGAAGGACCAGGCTTCTCCAGGTGGCGATGAAGACCCCTGTGTCCCCCTGACCTGCCGCCCCACCCTTCTGCTCACAGCAGGGCACACCACCCCAGCCACAGGTGGGTGGGAGCCATGCGCTCTGTTCCTTTCTCACCGGTGGGGGGTGCTGGAGCTCCCACCCACCCGATCCTCCTGTGACTGAGGTCTCCCAGAGGGTCCAGGGGTCCAGCTCCAGGGGTCTCCCAGAGGGCCCGCCGTCAGCACCAATACCATCATTTCTGCCGGCCGGGGCTTCCTCCCCCACACAGAGCTCAGCAGGGTCTGGAGACCACAGGGAGCAGCATCTACCAGACGTCCTTGATGGATGGAGAGCGCTGTGCACGTAGGCACAGTCAGAATGAGGGCAGTGTGACGGAAGTGTGGTTAATAAAACACGCGCCTGAGGACAGGACCTCACAGTCTCACAGTGTTTTAAAAGGTGAAGCTAGAAGTCGGGCAGTAAGATGTTTTACAAAGAAGGAGTTGTAGCATTTGAAAATTTTCAGATCCGTTTGTCACAGAAACATGCCCCGTTCCTCCTCATCAACGTTTTCAAAAATTGAGGCGAATGGCGAAGGATGGATCTGTCTTTCACAGCTTGCACATTTTAATTCTGCGCTGCAGAGCCATATCGTGTGAACCCCGCTGAGAGGCCCCAGCCCAGCCCCGGCCTGTGAGGGGCGGGCACCGCCCTCCAGGGTGGGGCGAGCTACCAGCCCTGTGCCCAGGACCAAGGGCAGGTAAGGGAGCTTTGAGGGAAGCGGCCACCCTGTGTCACAGCACCGTCAAGTTCAGAAAGTTGCTTAGTTACTAGAATAATGATTTAAATGTTTCTAACTTTAACTTTGAAATGATTTTGATTTAAAAAGTGGTTATTCTAATTTTTCCACAGGTAGGATGTGTCCCATCCCACCTCCACCGCGGTCAAGATTTTCTTAGTCTTCAACTCGGAGAAGTTCGAATGTGGTGAGCCAGGTGCAGAGCCTTATGTGTTCACTGTGGGCGCTGTTCCCTGGGGTTCCTTGCTCTGTGGTTTAGTTTCTGTGCTGATTCTGGAGAATTCTCAGCTGTTACCACTCCAGGGATGAGGCCTGTCCTCGCCTCTCTCCCCTCCCCCAGGCACCCTCGTCACGCACAGGACGCGCCTCTTACAGCCACCGCCATCCTGGACACCCTGCCCCATCTTTCTGTTCTGTCTTCTCTTGGCGTTTTAGTTTGGCAGTTTCTGTCGACGTGTCTTCAAGTTCAGACTCTCCCTTTGGCGAGAGTCCAGCCTGTCCGTGCTCCCGTCAGAAGCTTTCTCTCTCCTGTGATGTTGTTTCCGACCTCTGGCCTCTCGTTTGGAGTCTCTCTTCGAGTTTGTGCGGCTCTGCCCATGCCAGCTGCTGGTCCCCACACTGTCCCTTTTCCACCAGCGCTCTGAGCATGGCGGTCATAGTTTTGGGAATATTTCCAGTGGGATCATTCCAGAATCTCTGCGGTACCCGAGTCTGGTGGTGCTGCCCGGCCCATGTCTCCAGCCTGTGGCTCTGCCTCCCTCGTGCCTCCTCATTGTTCTGGGAAAGCCGGGTGGCATGTGCTGGGAGCAGGCACAGACAAGGGCGCCTCAGTGTGTGCTCTCGAGCTTGTCTGCAGGAGTCAGGCCGCGCTCCCCATCTGCTGTGGATGCTGACCTCGTCTGTGTCTCCCCTGCTGTCTTCGGGGTTCCCGAGGGGGGTCTGGGGCTTGCTGCTCTTCAGCTGGGGCCCCCAGTTACTACACAGGAGCTTACCAATGGGACAGGGAGGGTGGGGAGGCCCTGCGGCCCTGGGAAGAGGGCCCCGTTCTCTGGCGACCCTGACGGGGTGTTCTCTTTGCCTGGGTGGCTTAGGCTCTGGTGAGGTCACTGCCACTGGGGGCAGCCCTGGTTAAGGAGAAGAGAAGGCTCCAGGCATATTTCCAAATGGCTGCCCCCTCCCTCGGTGGGAAGCAGTGGGGGCTGTTCTCTGACCCTCCATGGGAACCTGGTAGGGACAGCTCACAACAGTGCATGCCTCCAAACCCCGGGGCCCCTGTAAGTTTGTTTAATGAAAGAAAATCCCCACAGAGAACCAGAAAGTGTCTGGTTAGAAGAAATTTGAGTATTCATGTGATGCGTGTGCCAGCCAAGTTCACACGACAAAGGAGATATGAACTTGAGATGCAGTGGGAATTACCCAGGGAGCAGAGAAAACAGTCCTGTGGTTATTTAAAGAGGGAAACCTGAGTGGTTGGTTACATTATAGCAAAAGACTCAGCAAGCATGTAATTACACTGTCAGGAGAGAGAGAAAGAGACAGAAAAATTATTTGAAGACATAATGTCCAAAATATTCTACGTCCGATGTCAAACAGGAAGATGCTGAATGAACACCAAGACACAAACACGAGGCCCGGCTGACGCCCGTCCCCGTCACACCACTGAAATGAGGATAAAGCAAAGCCTGGAAGCAGGAGAGGACCCGCACGGGGCTGCCAGGAAGCTGTGACGCGGGAATGGCTGGCTTCCCGCCAGGAGCGGCGTGGGACACATGGCATCTGTGGGGTGCCACGGGGAAACCGTGAATTTCGTTCAGAATTCTGTGTTCAGTGAGGACGTCCTCAAAGTGAGGTAAAAGAAAGACGTTTTCAGATGCAGGAGACTAAGGGAACGCACTGCCAGGAGCCTTTGCTCTGAGAGATGCTGACATCGGTCGTGTGGTCTGAAGGGAAATGCACGAGGTGGCGGGTTGGCTCCCAGCACCGACCAGGAGCACCGGGAACGGTAAACATGCACCACAGGGCGTGGGCCGCCCCGCCCTCGGATGAGAGAGACTGGCCTGGGCACCGGGGAGCCGTGGCCAGGATGCAGGCTGTCGACCTGGGTTGCTCACATGTGGCACAGCCACACCGAGGGTGCTGGGAGGGCGGCTCTCCCGGGTGACTTCGGTGTGCGGATGAGAGACGGTGTGTGTGTCCGCGGGTGAACAGGACTTACTCCAGCGGGTGGATCTGCCTGTCACAGAGGCAGGTCAGCAAGTCACACCGGTCCGCATGCTCACCGGGGCTGTGTCCACAGGTTCCAGGTCGTGGGGACCACATCTGTCAACTTGGGAAAAGAAGCTGCAGACGAGCGGGATCAGAAGGGGCTCGGTGGAGCTGCAGGACAGTTGATGCCGCCCCGGGCATGGCTACTGACTGTGCAGTCACGCACAGATGGGCACAGCACTCATCGGGGGGCATGGGCCATTCCGGACCATGCGCCAGGGCGTGCTGGCCGCTGTGGGGCAGGCGGCCTTCCAGAGCCTGGAGGGGCCGTGTGGCCAGTACCCGGGGCCTGACCTTCCCACCAGGGCTGGTGGCCGGCCATGTCCCAGCATGATGTCCCTGAAGGCCGTGCAAGGAGACAGGCACGGTGAATCCCAGGAGCCCACGGGGCCTGCTCCCCCACCCACTGTGGATCAGCGTGTCCCGGGCCCCACAGCTCAACATACAAGAAGACAGAGAAAGTAAAGAGCATGTTTTCTGAATACAAGCGAATTATACAAGAAATCAATAACTGAAATAAAGCTGGAGAAGTCCCAGGTTTTTCAGAAACTGAACAACGTTCTCTGTGTGTGAGTCAAGAAGGAAACCACAAGAGAAATAGGGCAAGCAAGAGGGAGAAAGGCAGTTTCCGAGGCCGTCATTGGGCACCGGAGTCAGGACAGCGTGTGCGCGTGAGGAGCCAGGACTCACGAGGAACCGTCTTCCTCAGGGATGTGTGTGCAGAAATCCCCCATGGGATAGCAGTGACTTGAACCCAGCTCCTGTCTCAGCCTATTTCGGGCCCGTCGCTGCGTTTCCGTCTGTGCACGTGGGGGTGGCCCCACACCGCAGGGCTGATCTGGTGGTTCGCCCCGTACCGAGTGTGAGTGCGAGGCACGTGGCCGTCTTTCTCGGGTGTGTGTGAGAGAGAAACAGGTGCCACAGACGTCCGTGTGAACCCAAAAGCATGAGAGTTGAAAAAGCATTGGGGACAGCTTTTGTGACCTTGGGATCGGCATGGCTTCTTAGGACATGATAAAATAAACAAAAAAAACCCTTAAAGCTGACTTTATAAAAAACTTTTAAAACTGCTTTTCAAAATACATTGTCAAGGAAGGAAAACAGCGAGCTGCAGGCAGGAAGAGGATTTTCGCCCAACAGGATCTGACACGGGAGCTGTGCCGACGCCACAGACACTGACAGCCCGGCAGTGACGAGGGACCTGGGGGCGGAGGCCAACACCTGAGCTGCACTTCACTGAGAAGATGCACAAGTGGGCACCTAGCACGGGCAAAGCGCTGACGTCAGCACTGGTTTAGGGAAAGGAAAGGTGCACGCCTGCCGGGCGGGAGGCGCTGAGAGGTCTGGGCGTGGCTGGCAGGAGCTTCGGAAAGGAGGGAGTGCAAAGGGTGGTTTTTCACTCGGAGTTAAACACACACTTAGCGTGTGACCCAGCGAGTCCACCTCTCTGCTTCTGTTTGGAAGACCCGACTGTGCTCTCCAGTAGCCTCGAGGGGCTGGGGACACACATGGACACTTTCTGCCCAGGCGCAGGCTGAGGCGTGCCCCACGAGGGCCGAGTGACATTTACCCGGACACTGTGGGCTCATCCGCAGAGGCCAGGCCAGCCCCGCTCAACCCCAGGGACGGTGACGACCCACCAGAGTGGTCCAGGTCCCCGTGTCAGTGCAAGGTGACGAGAGTCCATGGGCAGGTGGCAGATGCCAGAGGCAGTCGGTGAGGGAATAGTTGTTCAGAAGGAGGGACAGAAAACAAGCAGGGGGCTTAGAGCCACGGTCAGGGGCCAGCAGGCAGGTCTGCGCAGTCCACAGTTCCACCGTCTTCCGTGAGAACGTCGTCCTTCACTGCTCATAACCGCCCTGTCACTCTGTGGCCCCCAGGGTGTGTCTCCTGGAAGCACTCACAGTGGCCAGTGGCTCGGCCAGACCCCTGACATCGGCTCTGTGCTCCGGCATCTCCTCATCCTCCACACCCCTGGGCCCTTCCGCGAGCAGAGGGCGCCTTGGGGACCTCACCACCCCGGGTGGAAAGGCATCTCTGAGCTTCGTCCTGGGGCAGTGCAGACCTCAGGGGGCGTCAGGGACCTTGCACCAGGAACAGATCGAGTGCAGAGAAGTCCCAGCCACAGAAAAGAACTGGGCCCACGTTCAGTGCGAAGAGGAAGCGGGAATCCCAGGGATGAGCGTGGGGATGTCTGTGTCGGCGCCTGTCTTGGGGACCCCGTGGGGCACAGAGGGGCTTGGTGCACTCAGTGGAGTGGGGGGGTGGCCGGGGCAGGGAGCGCCAGGCTGACGGAGGTGGGGTGCCCTAGGCCCCGGCAAGGGGAGGGGAAGGGGGGGGTTCGGTTTTATTCAGGGGTTGCCGTTGGAGCCTGTGAAACCGCCAGTGACTCACGAGTGGCCCAAGTCGGAGCCCCTCACTTGATGGCCCACGCGCGTTCTCAGGGCCCTTCAGTGAACCCACGCTGCAGGAGCGGAAACTCAGACGAGGTCCCTTCAGATGAGCGCAGACCAGCTGAAAGGTGTTCATTGTGCCCTGTGATGACGCACAGGGCAGTGACCTGCAGCTGCCGACACGCAGCTGAACTACACGCTTGAGCCGGGGCTGCAGGTGGGCCCTCCGCTAACCTGAGTGCCGACTCTGAGTGGGCGTCAGTCAGGGTTATGTACTTCAGTCAGCTTCTAGGCTCCCCTCCTAAACCCTCGGGAAGAACGTGCAGCTACAAAGGCTTTCTTTCTCAGCTCGTAAAGGCCCTTTGTTTCTGTGCGTGAAATTGCTGCAGAGAGAGGCTCCCTTCCCAGCCCAGAGTCTCAGGGACACCTCCCCCTCCACCCCCAACGCCACACCCTGAGCGCTGTCCCTGCTGTGATGCTGGGACCTCCCGGCACTCCTCTGGGACCGGGCTCGGGACTGCTGAGTCGTAGGTGAGACACGTCCCCCTCCTCCTGCCGTGGTCCACTGCTGTCCCACCTAACACTTGGACAGAGGACAGCCCCAGCCCAGGCCCCCAGGTGCACTGCAGAGTCCCGCGTCTGCCAGAGGACACCCTGAGCGCCATGGCTGGAGTGCACACAGGGAAGGTATAGTCCTTCCTGATCAGCGACCTGTGTCCCCTGCACTGCCAGCCCGCCTGGCCCAGCAGGTGCTCCAACTGTGAGCGAGTGGAAGGGCCTCCGAGGTGACAGGGCAGAGCTGGATTCCCTCCACTCGAGGGCCCAGGCCCCTTCCTTAGTCACAGGGCTGCTGCTGCTGCTGCTTGTTGTTTCGCATTGAAATGAGCGTTGAGCAGATGGCGCAGTGATGGAATGACCTGCGGCCTCAGATCAACGGCTCCTGGAGGCGCAGGAGTGCTTCCTAACGAGGAGCTGAATGCCTGTCCCCTCCGACTGAGCCACTTCGCTGACATGAAGAGTTTGACTGGGACCCAGACGTGCTTACTCACCGATAATCTGCAATTTAAGAAAATGTTCTGTGAGTTTTGCAGCCCTGATTTCTCTAATGCCAAAGAGCCACAAAGAAAAAGGATGCTTTTAAGAATTCTGAAATAGTAGTATTACTGAAAATAAAATTGCCCCATTTTGCTCAGACTTGAGAAAAATTCTCCCATTTTACAAAAGTCAGTGCAGGTAAGGGAGTGATGTTCTGGCATCCAAGGACTAAGGGTCTGCAGTGACCACCGGGTGCTGATGAGATCATCTGGGGTGAGTGAGAGGCGGGGGCGGAGAAGAAACTTCTGGGCCAGCAGGGGAGCTGGTCCCGGAGACCCGGTCATTGTGGGGCGGGGGTGGGGGTGGGGGGGGCAAGCAGGTTCACAGGGGGTGATGGAGGCTCGACGGGCTTGTCAGCGTCAGTGGATTCTCTTCGTGACTCGGGAGCTGGGGTTCAGGGAGGAGGGGGAGCCTGGGGTACAGGAATGAGGAGGAGCATCAGAGGCTGTGACACTCACCCACCCGCCAGTGGGACGGCAGCATGGCATCGTGGGAAGCTCCACAAGACGGGACTCCCCGCGACCTCAGCAAGTTGTTCTGTGAAGCTCAGCATTCTTGGGAGGTCGAAGGAATGAAAACAGGCGCTCCCTTGGGCCGCTTCACCTGTAAAATTCTATGTTTTGTCTCCCATCTTATTTCATGTTCCTGCCACAATCTACAGAAGAGTGTGAAATCACAGAACGGACTGGTAAACTGTTTTCAAACCCCAAACCCCTGAAGCCACGGCAGGTCGGAGCGTGCCGGCTGCCCACTCAACCTCGCCACTGTTGTGAAAAGCAGGTCCCGAGGCCCCGGACACCTGCCACCTCTGTCCAGCCGGTCCCTCTCAGCAGGGGTCTGAGTGACGAGGCGCAGCTGACACTGTCCCTCCTGGAGGGTGTCTGCTGTCCGAGGACCCACTCACTGGTGCTCCGTCCATCCATGCTTGGCCACGGCCGACAGGGCCTGGGTCTGCTGACACGGGCCCACCCACTGCCACGAGCGCTGTTTGCAGGAGGCCAGACACGCCGGGTTTGTGGGCACGTGCCTCCGGCTCGCTCGGCGCACGCCACAGACACGCTGTGCATGTGTGAACATCTGCGGCTCTTTCAATGCTTTGTAAAAGGGGGGGCTTTTTCAAGACGACTGCTGATTGGTCCTGATAACCTGTCACCGTCTCGATTTTCAGGAAGTCTCCTGGAGACCCTGTGTGGGGTGCACCAACAAACACAGAAAACCGGGGGACCCCAGGGCAGAGCAGTCCTGGCTGACAGGTGGGGCCTTCTTTCTCAAATGTCATTTTGGTGACAGTGAAGGTCCGTCCCTAAAACTCAGCAGGGTTTCGGTCACATTCTGCAAATGTGACTAGGCGGACCGCTGCTTCAGTCAAGTTAGCAAATGCAGACACCGAATTTAAACCCAGAAAGAAATGTCTCAGAGGCTGCTTCACTGCTCAGGCCTCATCTCCGGTGCATCTCCTGGTGCAGGCTGGCGCCCGGCAGCCCAAACCCACAGCCTCACAGCCCCAGGGCGGCTGTGCCGGCCTCTCTGAGCGCCTCTGCCCGTGAGCCCTGGGCTGGCCCCACTCTGTGTCCCTGAGCTGGTGCTGCCCTACACCAGGGGCCTTGCTCTGCTCGCTGGGCCCCAAAGAAGCAGCCGGCCAGTCGTGGGGGATCCTGTTTCATTTCGATTGAGTTATTTACCAAACTCCAGTCTAACCAACCCCTTAGGGGCAGGGGGCCCCGCTCAGGCCCCGAAGTGCCATGGTCCCCCCGAGAGCCCGCCTGCAGGCCAACAGCACAGCAATGGGCAGAGGCGTGTACGTCCGCCCTCATGTCCCAGACACGGGCTGACGCACTCCCTGTGCACCGCCAAGACTGGGGAGCCGAGAGCAGGGACCAGCATGACACGGTCTGCTGAGGTTTCCGTTTTTAATTTTAAAAGAAAGCAATTTAGCCTTTGGATAGAATTTCTACAAACGGGAACAGGCCGAGCAACCTTCTAAACAGAGGCCCAAGGGAGCAGGACCACATAAAAAACGCCCTTCGAGCAGAGAGACTACAGGCCAAGCAGAATTCTGCCTCTGCTTTTGCCGCTTAGAGCAGCGCAGAAGACGGGAGTCTGAAATGGGGGCAAGTGGCAGACACGGGCCAGGTGCTGACGGCTGCTGTGCCCTCAGGGCCAACCTGGTCATCGCAATGCAGTGGAGGAGAAACGGGGACTCCTGCTCTGGGAACCCCGGCCTCCCTGCTCCCTCGGCCCCAGGTCACCTGCAGAGGCAGGCGGTGACGTGCTGTCGGAGCCAGCTGTCCCGGGGAGGCAGCTGTGGACAGGATCTAACCGCCACCACTCGGGCCGAGCCACGGATCCGTAGCTGCACCGTTCTTGGTTCTCCCCACGGACACGTGTCAATGGAAAAGCACAATTTCAGGTGTGAGCCGGTGCGACCATCGGCTGGACACACGAGGCAGTGACGGAAAGCAGGCATGAGCACACACAGGCGGTGATGAGGCGTCTGCACCCCGTCTGGGTCCGGAGTAGCTGGTGGCCACTCCGAGGCTCAGGAAGGCAGGCAGGTCCCAAGCCCAACCTGGAGCATGTGGGGCTGGCAGCAGAGGAGGGGATGGAGCTGGGTTCCCTGCAGTCCTCTGGGGGCGGGGGCACTGGGGTGGCCCCGCAGACAATGACTCCTGATCTCTCCGGCACAGGACAAAGCAGGAGCTGGGCCTTTCCCCAGCGATGTTGCCTGGCTGCGTGTTGAGCCCCTCCCCTGGTGCATCTGGCGTAGACCCCGTTCTGGCTTCCAGCTTCCGTGTGCTTTTCACTGGGTCTTGTGCAGGTGGGGAGATGCTCGTTCCTTTGTGCCTCAGCCTCGTGTGAGCACATGTGACGTGGGACGTGGAGATGAGGGGTGAGCACTGGGCCTCAGGAGGGACAGGACATGTAGGGGGAGGCAACTGCTGGTCAGGTCCTCACCAGGCGGCAGGCCGAGGGCTGTGTCCTCTGCCTGGAGCCTGTGCCATTGAGGGACGTGATCTCCTGGGGAGGTGACTCACCAGGTGGTCCCAGCCATTCTGGGAGGCTGGGTGTGACACCAGGACTGACCCACCCACCCTGCTCACGCTGACCTGCAGGAAAACAGGTGGTTCTGGGCCAGATGCCCCAAACCGTCCCCAAGCTGATGGGACCACCACCCTGACAGGGCTTTGCCCTGTCTCTGCTGAGACCGGCTGCCCTCCTCAGACACTTACTCTGTCTCTAGAAGTCACTTCCGGTAAGTCTCCAAGAGACTCCCCGGGCCACTGCCCAGGAGCCAGGGGTGGAGCACAGCCAGAAGGGGGACACGCACAGGTTACCTTTCCAAATGCTCATGTCCACGGCCGACCACATGGCCATTCGGGATCCACTTGCTCAGTTCGGTACCCTTGTGTCTCCTCCAGCTGGCATGGCCCGTGGGGAACGGAGGGGGCCTGAGAGCACAGACGTGGCTGGTCCCCCAGGGCAGACTCAGAGGGGTCGGGCCACGGAGCCTCGCCAGCACAGCATGGTCATGCGCTCAGCACCCACTGCGCTCTCGGTGGCCGGGTTCCAGCCCGCTCCTGCCCGCGGGGCACGGCCTCTGTGAGATAGCAAGGCCACTATCACAGGGGAGGAGGCAGGAACAAGCAGGGGGTCGGCAATGCCCTGAGGTACAGATGGACCCGTCCCGGGAAGCCTGGACTTGTGACCTCAGGCAGGGAAGGGGTTCCTACCAACAGAGATCATGCTGTTTTCTCTTTCTGGACTCTCGATGTGATTTCGGGGTGGGGGGCGGGGCAGGTGTCTCACAAGATGCTCCCTCAGCTGCGACGAGTCCCTGTCCACTGGGCCTGAATCGCAGCCACATGCCCTGGAACTCATGCGAGCTGTGGAGGCCGCCACTTTGTCAGAGCCCCGACCTGCAGTTCACCGACACAGCCAGCCCCGCCTGACAGGCGGCAGCAGTTCTTGGACACGGCTTGAACGTTTACTCGATGTGACAACAATGAATATGAAATTATTTGCAACAGACCTACAGATAGAAATAAAATCTGTATTCCCATCAGCAAAGCTCTCGCCCAGGACGCCAGCTGTCACCCGGCTGTCCGGGCGGCGGTCCAGGCAGGACCCTCCTCGGCACCGCAGCAGCGCCCACCCTGGCCAAGCCTGCTGGGGGGAGCCCGGTGGCCAAGAAGGTCCCTCTGTCTCCTTCGTTCTTCAGCCGTCAATCAGGGGTGCTTTGGTCTACAGAGTTTGCTTGAAAACGCCTCTGCCCTGACGTGCAAGCCCTCCCTGAGCACGGGGACACTGCCGGTCAGCAGCGGTGGCAGGAAGCCAAGTGCCTTTAAACACGACAAAAGCCAGTTTGAAGCAGCCGGCCCTTCTCTGTAGGCACGGGCTGGTCTCACGTTCGGGTCGTGTCCTCTGGGGACCAGACATCCCAGTGGCCTGCTGGGCCGCTGAGAGAGGGCACCCCCTCCATGTGCTGAGGCATGGCGCTCGGTTCCCCCATTTGCCCCTTTACTCATTCACCAAACAGTTGCCCGCCCGTCCTCTCTCGGACATTTTCTGTCTCTCTCTGAATGCCTCTCCTTGCCCCACTCCGCCGCTGTCAGGTACGTATTTGCTCTTAGTGCGATGCAGGGTACAGGGGTGGGGGGCCCAGGTAGCTGTAAGGGTGACAGCGAGAAGGGAGTCCTGCAGGCCGCGCCATAACTTCTGACTTACAGCTCTCCGGAGTCGCTGCAGGTGCATAAAACAGAGTCACACAACGCGAAGGCGCGAGGGATGGACGCGCTGTTTGGCTCACCACCCCGTGGTTCTGGGTCTGGAGCCTGGTACCTCCCTCGGGGGGCAGGTGCCGCTGGCGCTGGCTGGCCCTGTTCACCTGGCTCACGTGTCTCGTGGCCTCCGTTGTCCCTGTGGGTGGCTGGAGTCTGAACATCCCCGAAAGTGTCCGTCCCCTGGCGGGGTGCTGAGACACTTGGCTGGCGTCACTTTCTGTCCGCAGGCCCCTCCTGGAGCCTCCACGGGCCTCCTCAGCCATGGTGGCTTTGTGGAGGGGGGGTGTTTAGCATGGCAGCCGGTCTCCCCCCAGGGGCCTTTCCAAGAGACAGCAGGAAGACACTGCCAATTTCTCAAGGCCCAGGCTTGTCCCTTCCATTGTATCCTGTTGGTCACAGCAGTGACAGATTCGACCTGGGTGCCAGGGCAGGGACCAGAAACCCACTGGTCATGGACTGAGCATCCAGGAAACTGCGTCATCTTCCTCGGCACGGGAAGTCCGGCCTGCGCCAAGTCGTCCCTGGTTCTCGGGCAGTCCATGATGGTTTCCGGGTCTGCACGAGGAGGAGGAGGGTCTGAGGGCAGGGCCTCCCAGAGGCTGCCGATGAGGCACAATATCAGAGCAATGCAGACCCCTCCCCCCGGGCTTAACACCTTGTTCTCGGGGTTTCGTTTGTAAACCCAGGACTACAACCAGTCTTCTGTGGAATGCCGCTGCATTGGGAAACCTCCACGGTGTGCTTGCAGGACTGTTCCCTTCCACGGCCACTGCCAGGGAAGGGGACCCTTCTCGGTGACCAGTGCTCCCTGTCCTCAGCCTGTCTCGTGTGCCCATCCCTGGGCTGTCAGGCAGCTTGGGGACATGCTGGATCTGGACTGAGCCTCGGTTTCCCCGTCAGACCTGATTGCGTCTCGCCGCCCAAGGGCTGGCAGTGGCCTCTGGTCCTCTGGTCTTTGTGTAGTTGTGTTTTCACTTTGTAGCATCGGTGTTTCCCCAGCCAGGTTGCAAGTGGTCTAGGTATGAGTAAATGTGCTGGTAATTCCCACTGAAACCTGCTCTGTGGGGGAGAAGGGCCCCGGCGACAGCCACCAACGAGTTCCAGGCGGTGTGTGCCGAGCTGGGTGTCAGGCTGGAGTCTGTCCCTTCTGATAGCTTGGGATGGGACGTGTGCAGAGACATCTCAGAGCACTGGGTCCACGGCACCTGCTGGCCCACAGGGTCCCTTCCGCAGGTCCCCTCGCCCTCTGGGGGCGGGGGTGGCAGATCACATCGGATGACAGGTGTGTCCTGCTGCAGGTGTGAAATGGGGCCACTTTCAAAATCGGCCCCCTGGGAGCAGCTCCCGTGAACCTGTGCGGAAGCCGCCGCCACCCGCCTGCCCCGTGCAGAGAAGAATTATGTGGCTGTCACCGAGGAAGCCGCACGGGGCAAAACGAGGGCTCCAGCTGTCGCAGTTGATCTGAGCCAATGAGTAAGCAGAGACTGGAACCCGGGTTTTCAAACACGCTTCTCCACGTCTGTATCCGGCCACCCCTCGTCACGGGCCCTGTCACAGCCTCGTGTTTAGTGGGCTCAGAGAAAGCGTCTCCGGGGGAAAGATCGTCGCCAACCCGGGAGCCAGCCGTGAGCACAGCCCAGTGGTAGGAGTGGTCATCCACCGTGTCACATCTTGGAGGACAAAAGGGCATCTCTCTGTGCCTTCCCGTGGTGGGCAGGGCGGCCCCCAGGCAGCAGGGGCAAGCAGGCTGGGACGAGGGCAGCAGAGGCGGGGGCAGAGGACTCTCCACGCCACCTCCTCTCGCCCCTTGACCCCTCGGCCCCTCGGTCCTTGGAGCCTCTTCAAGTGTGGCAGAGGAGAAGGGACCCTCGTCACAAAGGGAAGGCCCTGGTTTCATCCCGGGAGCCGGTGTGTGGCTTCCCAGGCTCAGGCACGCGCCTGGCCTGGGCTGTTCACGTCCCCCGTGCACTGTGGCTTTGCCAGTGCCCCAAGCCACAGGGTCTCAATGGCCACGTGTGGAGGGAACTCTGTGGGCATCACCTCTGCCTTGCTGTTCCAGACGCAGCAAGTCACAAGCCAGGGCCAGGTGCCCTAGGTGGGGACACGAGGCTGCCTCATGGCAGAAAGTCTGCTGGCAGAGCATGGATGCGGGACGGTGGACAGCCCAGAGCTCCATGCTGCTCCCCCTCCGCCTGCCGTGTGGGGGTCACACGGGCTGATGCCCTGGCCTCCCTGCTCTGGGCTGGCTTGGGCAATGGAAGTGCAGGTGGGGTGTTGGTGAGTGGCGAAGGGGAGAACCAGGGGCATTTCTGGGAACAATTGGTTCTCCTTCAGGCCCGCACGTCTCCCCTTCTGTGCCAGCTGCCACCATGGCTCCGCCCAGGCTGCCCGCCTGGAAAACCAGGTCCTCGCTCTGCCGTGGCCCCTCGGTCCCCGGGTGTGAGTGGCCCCTGCAGGCCCTTCTCTGCTTTGCGTCATCGGCTTTGAGTTATTACATCACTCTCTGCTTCGAAGGCGTAGTGTTTTCCTGCCGGATCGCACCCAGCACCAGGTCCACAGACCCCCACCCTGCCTGGTGTGTGTGGGCCCTGTGTGTGCCAGCTCAGGTGGCGTGGTCCAGGTGCAGGGACAGTGAGGAGGTTCCATCACACCGCTTTCTTCTTCCCTGGGGGCATGGGTGTTGAAGACGGAAAATAGATCTGATTGGGGCAGTTAACTACATAGTGACTATTTCATAACTTAAACATTGTAGCCAGTGCCTCACAGTGAGGACACGCCACCAGCTTGTCCCCGCGGGGCCCAGAGTGAGGGCAGTGCCTTCACCACCCTGCCTGCTGGCCCTCTTCTGGGCAAGACAGGACCGGAGCGTGTCCCACCCACCACGTGGGCAGGAGCCGGGCTGGAGCCCTGGTCCCGAAGCCTGTTTGTTTGCTCTGCTCATGGCCATTCCCAGCACTGATAACACAGAACGTTCAGTGGTAAACCCACTGCCTTCTCATGACGTGTCTGCGGGTGTGACACAATTACAGAACACAGGGCTTTTCTGGGAGACCATGAGAGACGGCAAAGACAAAAGCCACCCTGTGGGGCAGGTGGCCCCCCGCACCCCCTAGTGCCCAGACCAGACTGGTCATCTCATCCGTGGGGCAGGTCAGAGGCGCTGCTGTGTCCCCGGGGGACAGAAAGCCTGGTGTCTCAGCACGTGCCCAGTGAGCAGGAGTCCCGAGCCCCGGGAGCCTCCGCCGCACTTGTCACTGAGAGTCAGGTGGTTCTGCATGCTTTCACGGCGTTTCTCCTTCCGTTCCGCTTTCCTTTCTGCGTCTCCGCCGCCTCACTCTCCGCCAGAAGAACATGTGCACCGCTGTCCCGACCGTCCAGCGGGCTTCGTCCCGGGTGAGCAGGTGTGCTCGGGGACCTGGGGAGGGAGCTAACATGCATCTTACAAATCCGCCAAGTGACCGAAGACACGCAGCGTCTCTGCTGAAGTTGAATCGAGCTTTTCTGTTGGGGCTGTTTTAGGGAATCGCTTCTGTGCAGCCAGAGGGGCGGGCAGGTACCTGGCTGTGCAGGGGTCCCGGAGGACAGAGCGCGGCAGCTGGCACCAGGTCACAACCCTGCAGCACCATGTCTCACGGACACTCAGCTCCCTGGGAGGGGACAGCAGACGGCACAGCACTGAGGGCAAGGTGCCAGGCTGCATCTGTGAGTGGCACCATGCCTAGGGGGCATGTGTTGACTTCTCCTGGGGGCCTTGAACAAGCTGGGACATGATGCAAGGTCCCTGCCCTTTGCGCTCCTGTGAGAACTGGGAATGAGTGAGTCACATCTGCTCTCCCCCCACGGGGGTGGGGTTGACTGGCTCTGAATTAAGGTGTTAGCTGCTGCCCACGTCAGGGTCCACAGGAACTCTTTCACAGCTCGGAGAAGTGCTGACTGAGGATTGCCAAGGTCACATCCAGAGAGACGGAGGTAGGCCCTGGGGCCTCACAGCGGTGGCACTCTGCTCCTCTCTCCGAGGTTTCACTCTGCTGACGCGTCTGCTGTCCCCGTGGGCGAGGTCGCTGGGGAAGAGCAGGTGCTAATGAGCCTCTGCAGCCCTCACACCTCCGCTGGGTGCTCTTGACCGCAGAGAGGTTTCAGGTCACGGTGGAAAGAGAAGCTGGCCTTTGTTGGTGCCTGGCGCTGGAGACGGAGACTTCCTCAGGACCTGCTCAAAACCAGTGGCTCCGAAGGCGTCCCCTTGCCGTGTGAAATCTGAGTGTTCTCTGGGTGTCACAAGAGGACTGGACATAAGAACACAGTGCAGCGGTGACCCCACGTGGCTGTCCTGGCGAGGGGAGTTGAAGAGGTGAGAGGCGAGTTCAGAGCCCACCCCATCATCGTTCCTGATCTGCAAATTAAAAGTGTGTGAAAGCCCACCGGTGGGAGCCCCGTGCAGAAAAGTGCTTCTCGGGTGGACCTCTCAGCAACGAGGTCCATTTCCTGCATCGGGAGTCCCGAGGTCATTCCCCTAGCGCCGCGGACCAAGCCCGAAAGGACACGTGCCCTGCACTCAGCGTCACACGGTGTCCGGCCGCCTGCGAGGTGTGGGGTGACTTAATAGACAGACTGAGCAACGGCCCCGCTGTCTCCCAGGGGACTGACGTGTTTGCTGCCGCCGCCACCATGTTCCTGCTGAAGTGCGGCCATCTTTGACGAGGGACTCCCAACGGGGACGGCAGACCCAGGTCCCTTGCTCTTCATGAGTGCAGAGCTCCCCACTGTTGCTTGGGTTGCCACCTGCTCACTGGGAATGGCGTGCCGAATGTCCTGGCCTGGACACTGCTGTTGGGATTGGGGAGGGGCGCCCCACCCTACCGCCTACAAAGTAAAGGACCTGTTGCTCTTTAGCCTCTAGGAGGTGGGACGAGTGTGGGGGGCGTTACTAGCCCCCAGACAGGTGCGGTGACACACATCAAGGAAGCTGCAGGACCTGAGCTGGGAGACAGCCCTCCTTGGTCTAAAGAGTCCACATGAAGGAGAGTGACTAGTAAGAACAGCTTGAAAAGCGCTTTCCTGTTGCCCGTCCCCAGGGACTGCTGCCCCACAGGGTGCCAGTCACTGGGGTCTAACCCCCTGGACTGCCCCTCCCCCTCCTCCCAGAGTCTCACCCCCATGTGCCCTTCAAATGCCCACGAGTCGGGGGAGCCTAGGGCTCAGGGGCCCGTCTTGTGACCTCTTCCCTCACCCGCCATCTCTCGCTTGGCCTGCACGGTGCCCACGGGAATGACAAGCCTCTGCAAAAAGGGAGCAGGAGCCCCTCAGCAGGACGCGAGGGCACAGAGTGGGGGTCTTCAAAGGCCGGCACTTCCACAGCAAGGCGGTCGAGAACAGACCCGGTCCGACATGCACCTGTTTTCTCAGGAATCTGGGGGATCAGTGAGATACGGGGGCGTCTCCTCTGTGAGCACCCCGCCACCCTGTGCCTGTTGCCTGCACACAGGGGCTCAGTTTGCCCACCGAAACCGTGGCCTTGAATCAGCCCACCCATCAAGTCTGATTTTCATGTGTAGATAAAGGGATGCTATGAATTATTCAGGAGCGGCTGGTCACTCGCCTGCATCCATCCTGTACACAGATGTGCAGCCGTGGGTCTCCTTCAGGAAGTTTTCTAATATTGATAAAACTAATTCATAAAACAAAATCACATTAGCTGGGGGTTAGCACTTGACTCCCGTCAGGCGGATGATTCCTGGCCGGAGTGGGTACTGGCTCCAGTGACGCTCGATGGCTTCTTCGGTGGGCACGGGCTGCTCGCAGAAGGGTCCCCCGCAGCCTTCATGGCGACGACATGTGCCTGCAGAGGCGCATTTCTCTCTGGCCCGTGACTCAGACCTTCCACGTACTCTGGTGGACCCGGGCTCATTACTCCGTTTCACACTGAAAGCTGCCGTGCTGGAGCTCCCTGGGCACACCGGTGGGTGGTCGAGGTCACGGCTGTTTATCAGCGACCGTGTCTTTCTGTCCCCAGTCCTCACATCGTGGGATGTGCCATGGGGTAGAGTTGCCCGCGCCCTGGTCACCAGACACAGTGGAGGAGGGGCGCACTCTTCCACCCATGTCGGTGAGTCAGTGAGGGCTGCTGGCTGTCGGCCTTGGGTGCCTTTTCGCTCACATCTTGCAACTCCTCACGCTCGCCCTTGATCAGGTACATGTTCCATGTTGGGGAGAGGCTTGCAGGTCTCTGTGGGGCGCCGGGTAGGTGCACCCAGGCTCCATGTGAAGGCCCGGGAGGTCGGGGTCTCATCTCCGTTCACGTCCGGTGGGGCTTTGGGAACCTCGAGGATGCGCGGGTCCCCCCTCTTCCTGCTCGGGCAGGCGGGTGCCCTGCAAGCACCTCACTCACTCTTCCTAGAAACTCCCTGCGTGGGCATCTCGGGGTGCGCGCTGGCCACCCAAGTCCTCTGTCGTGACTGCAAGAGGGTTTCCTGGGTGTTCTGCCTGCCGAGTGCCCCAGCCGAGGAGAGAGAGACACGGGCTTCATGTTCCTTTCTGTGCCCCCAGGCAGACATTTGGGTTTCTAAGAGACCGGAGTTGACTTCCGCGTGCAGACTGAACGGCGGGGGGGCCTGGGTGGCCACCGAGGGCTCCAGAGCCGTCCGCATGTGGCATTGCAGTTCCCGCCCTCAGCACCGACAGGCGGGGGAAGGTCAGTGAAGCAGAGGTGGGAGAAGTCACCCCGAGGGCCATCTTTAAAGGTTCCTTAGCCTGTGCGACAAAATGGGGACCAAGGTGATGACTCTTATTTTTTTAACTGACTAATATTTTTGTCCTCACCTGAGGATATGGTGGTTGATTTGAGAGAGACACACACACATCGATCTGAGAGAGAAGGATGGCATGGTTGCCTTCTGTACGCGCCCGACCAGGCATCATCGAACCTGCGACCCTGGCATGTGCCCTGACCAGGGATTGAACCTGCGACCTCGGCATGTGGAGAAGATGGTCCCACCAGCTGACCGCTCAGCCAGGGCACAGTGACATTTCTAGAAAGTTAAATCTGCGTGACTCATTTACACATGAACAGGCAAGCTGGTTTGTTTTCTATAACCTTTTATTTTACTTCCAGATCTGCTACTTAGAAGTTAGATGTGACATGGTGTCTTTATTATTCAGTTCACTTACGGACTCACTCATGTGCTCACCCATTCATTCATTCGCTCAGTGTGTGTTCCTGCCGAGCAACGTGAACTGCTGTAGATCAACTAGCTGAGATTTCATTAATTAATCTATCAATCAGCCAACCCATCAATTAACTAATTGCGTTAAGGGGGTGTCTCTCCTCTCTTCTTCTCCCCTCCCCTCCCCTCCTCTTCCCCTCCTTGGACAGAGACCCACTCCCCGTCCCATTTTTTGTCAGCTCTTCCGAGCCAGGCCTTGACCTTGGCCCCTGGACTTGCTGGCTTCGTTTTAGCAAAAGTCCTGCCAGTTCAGTTTAGCGAGAATCCCCACCCTTGTTATGAGCGGACTCCCCACAGCACCTTGTGCTTCTGGTCACAGGCCTGCAGGAGTCCTGTTGGCCCCTCAGCAGGGAGTCCCCGCCCTCTGCTGTCCTCTGAGTGGTTTTCCAGCACCACCCCCCAGCTGTAACTCCCCAACTCCCCACTCACTGTTGAATTTGGAGTCGGGCCCTCTCGGTACCAGCGTGTCTTCCCACCGCAACAGCTCCGCCTCGACCGCCGCTGGCCTCTGGTCTCTGACGGGGTCGCTCCCCCTTCAGCTCAGACTCCCGGGGGAAAGAGGGGGGTGTGGGGAGTGGGGGAGGCATGCTTTTTAAGGGTTCTGGGTGAGGATATTTTTTCTTTAGTGAATGACGTATCTGTCAATGACCAGTCCTGATAAAGAGGAACCAAAGCAAGGCCACACGTGAGAGTGACTTCCTTGGGCTGTGTTGGCAGAGTGACCTCCAGGGCTGATGACAGGAGGGGACACCAGGAAAGTTAGGGCCTGTGCTCTTCAGGACGTGAACCCACTGAGGTGACCTGGACCTGGTGTGAAGGTGCTGAGCCCATGGGCCCGCGACCCTTTCACTGTTGAACTTCAAGGCCACAGGGCGCACTGGGGCGATCCTGGTTCTCCTCTCTGCAGCGCGCCAGCAGCTGGAGGGGTGTGTGTGCGTGGACCCACTAAAGCAGCAATTTCCAGTGGAATTAGAGGTGCAGATGGAAGCTCGCTCCCCTCCTCGTGCTGGGACCTGGAGGCCTGGGGTAGGTCAGAGGGCTGGTGTTCTCACAGGATGCGGTGGCCGGCAGCCCTCTGGTCAGTCACAGAAACTCTGATTCTCTTTCCTTCCTGTAACTGCCCGATGGAGTGGCTGTGAGGTGTCAGGCAGAGTCCCTGGTGGGGACAGCTGACCTTGACTTTGACCTTAACCGCTGTGGGCAAGGCCCCTGGGGCTGTCTTCATCACGGAGCCCATGGGTGGCCAACGTTGAGGTTACCGGAGAGCAGTGCCTCCTCTGCATCTGTGTTTGTGAGCTTTGGCGGTGCGAAGGAAGGCTTCTCCTCCAGAAGGGGATGTGAATGTGTTATTTTTGTGTGTTTTTTACCTCAGGCCTTGGAACTGACATGGAGTAAAAACTGGCATTCAGCGCAAACTAATAGGAGCCTCTTCTATTTTCTTCTAACAGATTTCTCTTCCTTTGCTTTATTCTCTGCCTGCTGTAGGAAGCTCCACCCCCACCGGCTGGGGCCTCTGCTGGGCCTGAGAGTGTTTGCGGAGACCTCGCGGGTGGGCGACGCCCACAGAGGGTCTGGACCTCGGGCAGGCGCACGGCCTGCCGGCGTCCCCACAGTGTGGGGAAAGGAAATCCTCCTGCGAGGTTCGGGCAGGCATGTGAGCCCGAGGTACACATGGGGGGCATCACTGCCCGCCGCTCTGTGGGCGGCCACGATCAATCGCTGACGGCTGCTCCACGCCAGCCGAGCGGCTCCGCAGAGCGGCCACGGCTCTGGCTGCAGGAGCTCTGCACACGGAGCGGCAGGCCTTTCTTCCCGACCGAATGACCCTCTGAAGCTAAATACGCAGCTTTGAGGAGACACTTGGAAACGCAATTCTCTGGGGCAATGGACTCCACAAGGCTGTTTTCTTCTTTTTTCCTCCATTGATCATATCCCTTAGAAATAAACCCCAAATGGTGCTTGCTTTGGAAGGGCAGTCTGGCGAGACCAGGTTTCAGCCACATGCCCAGCCACGCTTGTGCCTCAGCTGCCCGGGAGGGCGGACGCCCACTCACGGACAGCCACGCGCCCCCCTTCCAGGCAGCTGGAGGGAGGGGTTTAAAAGGCAGCCGATGTTTTTATGTCAATGCCCATTGCTCCTGCGAAGTCTTTCTCCTCGGCCTGGGCTTACTCCTCACCTGAAAGAGACTGAGCAAGCCCCGGGGACGCCCACAGTTGCTTGCGTGCAGGGGCCTGGATCGCCTCCCCTTGGAGGGTGAGGGGGCTCAGAGCCCTTGGTGCTGAAGATCAGCAGACAAGGACGGGCTCTCAGCCCCACTGACCCACCCAAAGCAGGGCAGAAGCCCAGGCACGGGGGACCAGGGCTGAGTGTCTACACAGACACACCGTCCCGCCAGCCAGGTCTGCCACTCGGTCCACCCACAGTTCCCTCCCACCAGCTGCTCCGTGCCCGCCCTATCACCTCGCTGCCCACAAGCTGTTCTCCCGTGAAGATGCTACAGAGCCCGGCTTCCAGCACCCCTCTGGCCCATCACCGAGGGCTCCCGCACGGGTGCTGCAGAGGCCTGTGTGAAGAAGCCCTGTTGGTTTTTTCCATTAGTCTGCCCTTATCAGTCCGGGTGCAGGCCCTTGGCCGAGGAGTTGGGACAATAACAGAGAGTGGCCTTCTGCAGGGAGCAATGGCTCGCTGGCCTCCTGAGCCCGGGCAGGCACGAGGCCGCACGAGAGTTCCTTTGCAGCAGTTACTCAGACAGGGACAGACGCACTGCCCGCGGGGCCTGGGAGAGCCGGACTCCAGGGCTCCAGGAGCCTGGGGGAGGGGCTGGTCCGAGGGAACAGACCTCCAGTTAGGAGCTCACCGAGTCCTGGGCCTCCCAGACCGCAGGGCGCTGGCAGCTGGTGGCACCAGACTGTGTGCTGGAAGGTTTCCAGAGAGCAGACCTGAAATGGCGGCCATGGCCATGGAACCGGGTGGCTCTGTGAAGTGGCGGAGGGCTGGCCAGCGCCACGCGGCACTCACACCGCAGCGCACTCACGGGCCAGCGTGTGCGGCACACCACCCTCTTACACGGTGTCACGGGCCGACGGTGCCCCACAAGCTGGAGGACAGAGGCTTTGCTTCCACAGGAGAACGTGTGACTGTCCTGTGGGAGGGGTTTGCTTCCCTAGCCAACGTCGCTGACACTGCTGTCCCCGTTGTCAGACGTGCTGAGGGTTCTGGTTTGTGGGTGGCCCTCGGCCCAAAGGAGTGGAGCAGAGGTCAGGCAGACTCCCCCAGCCAGTCGACCACCCTCCCTACCCACACCCCCCCTGCTCATACCAGGCCGCCGGGCTCAGCTGCCTTTCTGTCCCAGCAGCCACTCCCAGGGCGATGGTGACCTGGTCCTGGGCTCTGGCCTTTCTCTCTGACGCCAGCAGCCCGACTGTCTGTCCTCATCCCCCAGAGCTGGGAGGCCTGTCCAGGTCCTGGGCCTAAGGCACCAGGTGAGCATCTCCGCGTTTCGGGTGACATAGTCCCCAGGCCCCTGGGACAGGACACGCAGGCGGACATAGGGAGGGCAGGTGTTCATGCATGACTGCTGGCTGGGCGTCACTCTCTGGGTGACCCACCGTCCATCCCGCGGAGCTGGGCTCTGGTGAGGGTACCTGATCCCACACTGTCCAGGGAGGCTCGAGCAGCCCGCTGAGCAGTCTGGGCCGGGGGTCTCATTAGCATCACGGCTGTGCAGGTCACAAGGTCGGGGCAGAAGGAAGCCCCCACGATGCCCATGGACCCACCTCTGGTCCCACGGTGTCTGCAGGACGTGGGCATGTCGACAGCGTGAGCCGTCCTGAGAGAAGGACCTGGGCAGCTGTGCACGCACACACTCCTTCGACATCCAGGGTTAGGTCAGAAGAACTGAGGCCAGGTCTGTCCCTCAGGAGGCAGCAGTGCCTCATGGAAAGGCCAGGCGTGGAGTCGAGGGCGCTGGGACCGAAAGCCCGGTGGGTTGGAAGTGGAAGCAGAGTCCAAATACTCTGCAGGCCCCGTGCGGGAGTCCGCTCTATAAAAGACCGGCCCCTGACCTGTCAGGGAAAGCGTGTCAGCACCACGGACAGCGGTGCCCAGTAGGGAAGCTACTCTCTGGGGACCTGGAACTCAGTGCGGGCTTGCAGGGGACAGAAGGAAGGAGGAACATATGGGACACGTTGTGTCACACCCACACCCAGCAGGCCTTGGCCCCTGGGCCCCGGCGCCCGGCCTCTGCCTTGGACCACCGGGAGAGCCCCTGGCGCTGGGCTGGCTGGCTTGTCCCACACTCACGTCCCCGGGACGGGCGCTGGGCGTCTGTGCTGATGAAGCTCCGTTCCCTGCGTCGAAACTGCAGAGCACAAGATTTGAAGTCTCTGCTCTCACGCGGCTAACGTGTGAAGGAACAAGGCGGGTGTAAACTGATACACGCGTGATGGGCACTGCAAACTGTTCAAGGAAAACGAGGAGCAGGCAGATGGGTGGCTGTGCCGGCTGGCGCCCCGGCAGGTGAACGCAGGGCCCCATTCCGAGCAGTGGGAGGAGGGGCAGGGGCCCAGAGCAAGGGACTCCTGGGGGTAGAGGTGGCGGCAAGTCCTACCCCAGGGCAGGTGGGCTTTCAGGAGAAGGGCGCAGGGTAACCCTACGGCAGTGCCCTCTCCGGGGGAGGCCAAGGCCATGATGAGGAAGAAAGACCATCTGAACCCGCAAAGGAAACCCCACAGACTGTCTTCTCACTCGTTCTTCTAAAAATCCACTCCCCTTTCCAACAGAAATCTGTCTATTCCTTCGTAAAATGGCACTTTCTCTCCACCCCTTCACCCCACTGCGCAAATTCCAACTGCCCCTTGGAGCGACTCGCCGCTGAGTCTTCCCACGTTGCACGTGTGCTTTTTCTCCCGTTGGTCTGGCTTTGGTCAGGTTAGTTCGCAGGTCTCGGGCACAGAACGTAAGAGGGGAGAGAACATTTCCCTCTCAGCCCAGGCTTCCGCCTTTGTGCCAGGCCCTGAACTTGGGCGGTGCTTGCACTCTTCCTACCGCTGCTCCCAAGAGCGTCCCCAGATCCACCGCCCGAGAGACAGCACTGCTCCCGCCCCACCCAGCCTTCCCGCCTGTGGAAGGAAACCCCTGTCTCCCGACCTCCGAGGCTCCTGCAGCTCTCACGGGGTGAGGGTCTCCCCCTCACACCCCAGATCTGTGGTAATAATCCTTTTGCACAAAGTCTCTCCTTGCCTGGGGCCTGGTCTGCTGCCCCCCGAGAGCGGGGAGAGGCACCGCCACAGCCCACCCGGGCTGGCCGAGTGGCCCTGCGGAAACCCCGCCTCCTGTAGGCGGTCTTTGAACACAGCCTCAGGTTAATTGAATTGAGCTTAAACTAAAGAGAAAACCTGAAAATAGCCCTCGATTCCGTAAATCAGGGCAAGCACAACGTCCAGTTATGTCCTGCCTCTTCAGGTTGTAGAACTCGGGCCCACTCCGGGTCAAACCCACAGATCGTCCACGTTAGTCCTTCATTAACTGACAACCGCGGCCACCTCACACCGACAGGTCAGCGTGCCAACCTCACACCCGACACTGCGGCAAGGCCCCTCTGAACTGCTCTAATCCCCACCTCCCACCCGGCCCCTGTGCCCCTGGTCACCTGTCCTCAGTTCCGCCCCCGCCCCGCCCCAGGGAGAGCCGCTCTGAGTTTCCGCTCTGCTCCCGTCTTCCTGACTTGCTGCTGGGGAACTGCCGCTGGGTCTGAGCAAAGGACCGTTTGTTTCAACCCAGACAGAGTGCGGTTTGTGAATGTTTCCCCCGGTTTACTTTTCCAAGTTGAAGAGGACCTGCCATCCCAGCCTCGCACAGAGCTGAGAAAAACCTGGAACTCGACAGCCAGGACAGTGCCCTTTCTTGGCCTCCAGGCCGCAGCTCGGCTCCCCGCAGCCTCCGAGGTGTGGCCGGCAGCTCAGGCCCCTTCTCGGTTCCCCGGCTGTCCACACACCACAGAGCTGCAGACAGGAGAACGAGGCAGGCAGTAAATCTCCTGGGCACTCGCCCTCACTCACTGTCAATGTCGAGGGCACCGCTGGCCAGTCCCTGGCCTCAGGGAGCACAGCGAAGGCGGCTGGGAGCCCAAAGCATCTGTGGCCCAGCCATAAGCCGTCAGCTCTCAGCAGCCCCGCCTGCCCCCCACTGTCCCGGAGACAGATGAAATCAGCCTGACCTTCTCCAGATTGTTATTCTGGCCTTGACTTGCTTGGGGGTAAATATTTCCTCCTCATTTAAACGTTAAGTAGCAAATAAATAACATCTGATGCATTAGAACTTTCAAAACAAAAACGCCGCAACATATGGGCCTCGTCAGCCTCCTGGGTGACAAACAGTGTCTGCACAAAGACGTGTGACACGGGTACGGCCCGGAATTCCTCGTCCGCTCTTTGATCGTCTGCTGGCTGTGGCCTGGTGATGACTCTCTGCAGCAGCTTTAAATATTTGCTAACGACACCCAAGCCCCGACAGACGATCGCTGAGGACTTCTCCCTGGCTGGCTCCATGGGTCTCCAGCACGGCACTCTACCTCCAAACCAGGAAAACGTCGGGTGAGCCCTCCCCTATTCGGGCAGCAGGAGCAGTGGACTCCCGGGTGCTCTCTGTGCCCTGTCTGGAAGCCACCCCACCCCACCTCTCCTTTGGCAGCAGGTGCTCCGGCTGCCCAGAGCCCTGTGCTGTGGGCTGGGCGGGGGAGGCGGGCAGAGAGCCAGGGGCCAGCGGTGGCTGCAGACAGGTCTGAAGTGCCCTGTGGCCTCCGGGTGGGGTTCACAGTGTTGGGGGGAGGGCAGGCCTCCTGAGCAGACAAACTGGGGTCTTGAAACAAACTCTCTCCCAACCGGTTCCTGAGGAGGCTGCCCTGCTGTGCTTCCCCCGAGCTGGTCCCACCTGTGTGGTGTCCCCTCGCCCCTGCCCAGGCTCTGTCCTTGCTGGTGGGGCTGGCCTCTCAGGACCTCCTCCATGGAGGGCCATGGGCCCCTCATTGGAGGAGCCTGTCTCTGGGGGGCTGGTGGTCTTTCTCCCCAGCCCCTCTCCCTCCCAGACCTTCCAGGGTATCACCAGGTGCCGCCGGCCTTCTGCTTGTTTGTGGTCAAAACTGGAAGCCCTGTCAGGGACCCTCCTGTTCCTCAGCTTGACCCCTGCCCCTCTGACCTCCACAGACGTCCCCATTTCCCCCCAGTGAGTGCAGGCCCTTCAGAACCAGGCACCTGGCCACCACATGTGGCGTTGGGGACAGTCACTGCAGACTAAGTCCACAGGTCACTCCTGAGTTCTCCCTCTTGGGCAGTCAGCTGCCTCTGGTCCCGGTGTCACTGCACCTGGATGACTAGCAAGTGCCGGTGGAATCCCACTTATTGGGATTGATGGGACACCCTCACCTGCAGCGCCAGGGAGGGCAGACAAGACAGCGCTGGCTCTTCTGTGGCTGACATGAGACAAATGCTCTGGTGTGCTGTGTTTGCCGGATGACAGATCTCAGCTGCAGGGCACCAGGCAGAAAGTGTCGCCAGCCAAAGTGGCCGAGGCTCCAGGGGGCGGGGAGCCCGGAGACAGGGACAGTGTGGGACACAGTTGCCTCTGCTGTAGGTCACCAGGAGGTTGCTGGAGGTTCCGGATTTGGGGGCCACAGCTGTGGGAATCTTTCACTTTGGTTCTTATGTCATTGCCCAGATTTCCAAGGGGCAAAAATGAAGAGGCCTCCTTTGCTGGGGCACAGATGAGCCAGGGAAGCCTAGACTGGCAGGCAAAGGGCACTGTCCATGGAGGGTGCTCAGGGGCCTGTGGGGCAGCTGAGAAGGAACCCCAGGACCACGAGGGGTCCTGGGCAGGAGAACAAGCCTGGCCATTGGCCCCAGTCTGGGCCACAAACTGGGGGCGCCCGATGCTGAGCCTCTGCCCCCAGGCTGTGCCCCTGGGGGACGGTCTCCGTCGCCCAGACACCCAGGTGCCGAGGCACTGCTGCGTTTGGTTTTGCATGTCCTGGGTGTGCCGTGCTCTCAGAACTCCAAAGCCTTCCCGTTACCCTTGAAGCATCTACAGAAAAGTCCTGACGGTCTTTCTGGAAGAGATTCAGAGACACCCTCTGCCCTTGCCTCTTCTGGAGCTTGGTGCCTCTCCCAGCAACGCCAGGCCTCTCAGAGCCAAGGAACCAGGGCTGGGACCTCTGGGCAGCTGCTGCGGTGCAGCCCCCATGGGGGTTTTCCAAAAGACGAGCTAGCCAGGGAACGTCTGTGCTGAGACGCCTTGTGTGCCCTGCTCCCTCGGAACGGGCGGTGTTTGGCCCGTCCTTGGCCCCTCTTTGTGGCTCAGTGGTGTACAGTCGTAAGCTGAAGGCGGAGGGCTGGCCAGCACCACCCCATTCCTGCCGTCCCTCAGCTCTCCCTCCGCCTGGAGCCCTGGCACCAGGGCCCGCTGCCGCACGCAGCCCCAGACCCTCATACAAATCGCTATAAGAACCTCTCTCCTCGCCACAGCTCTGGGTTTCAAGTGCTCAGGGTGGATTTTCCCAGCAGGAAGGTGAGGCATAAATAGCCCAGTGTGTTTACGCTCCACGGGAGACTCCAGCTTCATTTTCTCGGAACTGGGACATTCAGGATCCCATCTCCTGCAGCATGAAAAGCCTGCAGCTCTGACTGGGGGTGGGCGGGCGGCCGGCGGCCGGAGTGTGCGTGGCAGGGACGGAGGGGGCGTTTGCGCATGAGCCTGCTGGTGCGGGGGCACGAGTCTTCTCACATTCTCCGTAAACTCCCAAACTGTCTCTCCGCCAGACCTGGGCTTCTGAGGTCCCTGTGAGCCCCAACACCCAGGGAGGTAGAGGCTACTTGTCAGTCCACACCAGGGACTCCGCACACTGGGGTCACTCTTATAGAAGAAGGTATTTCCGGCCCCCAGCTGGGTCCGGTGTCGGGAGGGGCAGGCACCACTTCTGGGGTGGCGGTCTGAGTGGCCCTCTCTCGGGCTCACTCGGCCCATGTTTTTGGGGTGGGTGCCCTGCCAGGTCCTTCGGGCTGCCTTGCCAAGCACCACACTGGGGGCCTTCAAGCAACAGAAATCCATTCTCCCCAGCAGGGGAGGCCAGCAGGCCAAGGCCCAGGCACTGGCGGGTCAGCCCCCTTGCAGGCTCAGGGGAGGCCCGTTCTGCCCCCCCACCCAGCCTCTGGTGGTTTCTGGTGACCCTCCGTGTCCCTGGACCCGTAGACGCACCATCTGGTTCTGCCTCTGTCCTCACCTTCACATGGCTTCTTCCCCGAGTGTCTGTGTCACCAGCTGCCCTGGGGCTGTCCAGAGCCACTGTGGCCTTGGTGGGGCTTTGTCGCCTCTGCAGAGAGCTTGTCTCCAGATAAGGTCATGCCACAGAGGTCAGGGCTGAGAACTCAGACAGATCTTCCTGGTGATGAGATTCAACTCAGTTCTGTGCTTTAGTCGGATCCTGGCCCAGGAGATACGGGCCAGGCGATGGGCCTGTTCGATGTCCCGCTATCAACTATGCTTCTGGCGAGGGTGTAAGAACACCAGGCCAGGGGTGGCTCTTGTTCAGCCCCTGCTGGCCCGGCCTAGCCGAGGGGACACAGAGGACTGGCCGTGACAGGGGCTGAACAAAAGTCACTAGGTTTGCAGGCACGGTGATGGCAGGGCCAGGAGAGCGCAGCCGGGCTGCGGTCACTCCATCTGCGCCCGCGGGGCTCTGCCTGGCTTGGCTCCCGCCCAGACCCCATGCTCGGCATGCAGGGCTTGCTCGGGGGCGGTGGCCTGTCAGGACTGGCCAGGGCACAGCCGTGGGGAGTCTGGGTATCTGCAGCCCACTGAGGGGATGGATCCCCAGTCCTGGGGCCGGAGTCAGGAAATGGTCACATCCTCAGTCTTCCATTTGCCAAGCCTCATGACCTTGAGTGTGCCCTTGTGTCAGTCACATTTCAAGTCCTCCGTGGCAGCAAAGAACCTGAGGGGACCCCATGCCTGGGAGTAGGGATGGTGAGGAGAGGTCTGCAAAGAGATAGCTCTTTGGCAGGGCACAGCGAAAGCCGAGGACACTGTGACTGGGGTGGGCGCCAAGGACCCCGGTGGTGGAAAGGAAAGGGCAGGCACAGGGCTGGGTGGTCAGCCTTGGATGCCCCGCTGGGGCTCAGATGTGGCCTCACTGTTGGCAGGAAGGCCACAGCGGCTTCATCAGGGCTGAGGTGGTCAGAACTGAGTCACCAAAGAATTGTGGGTGAGAGTTTGGAAAACCAGCTGGTGGAGAGGGAAAGGGGTTGGGGGCAAGGACGTCGAATCGGGGCTGCTGCCAAAGTCCAGGCGAGGGGAGCAGGGCTTTGGGGGAGGGCAGGAGAGGGGTGAACTCTCACTGTGCGTAGTGAGGAGAGGGGACAGTGGCGGACAGGTGCGGGGGCTTCGGGCTCCACCTTCTGAGCACAGGCTCCTCCTGTGCAGGGGGCATCTCTCCCACTCCGGCCTTCCTGTAGGCTGTCCCAGCACCTGGAGCTCACTTCCACCCATTTTTCCTCAATGCACTCGCTGTCCTGTCGTCCTGTGGAGCTGGCTCAGTGTCACTCGCTCCCCTGGCTTCCTTCTCTTGGGGCCCTTGAGCCCACAAACGGCTGGAGGTCCCTACAGTACTGTCCTCAGCACCTTGCTCTCCTGTCCCCCACCTGCTAATGTGCCTGCAGGGAAAGCTGACCAGCACACAGGGCCTGTGCCTCACTGTCCCCAGTGCCTCGGGCAGCACAGGCCCCTCTCTGCATCTTGAGCTGGGGAGGACACAGCGGGGCAGACGCGCCTGCTGGAGAGCTCTGACAAGGCAGCACAGGGATGAACCCTGAAAGGCCGAGGGCCGCCGCTGAGGATGAGGGGGGCTGGCACAACTGGCTAGGCTTGGGCAGCAGTATATGGATGCTTCCAGAAGGCGGGGGCAGGGAGGTTGCGATGTGCCAGCATGTCCTGCTGCACACGCAGAAAGCCTGGGTTCTTAGTCGTGTCCCAGAACCTAGACACAGAGATGTGGGACATCTGACATCATCGTTCTCTGTGGGACTGAGGGGGAAGCCCTCGGCAGGGCAGCAGTGGACACACGGGGCACCTCGGGGTGCCCTTCCTCCTCTTGGGCTTCTCGGCCGCACCACAGGGCCTGCCTGGATGCCCTGCTGTTGGAGGTGTGGAGAGGGCCCCCTGGCTCCTGTTGGCACTTCCCCCCATCTGCCTGTCACCGTGCCACAGTCCCCTCTGTTGAATCTCCCCAAAGATCCTGAGCGCTGTGTCACTGCCCACCAGGACACTTGTCACAGACGGCCAAAGTCCAGTGCTGCCTCTGCAGTCTGCTTGACGGCGATCTCCTGCCCTCCAGCGCTTGTGGGTTTAGCAGGACTGAGGCAGCATCCCCTGACCCAGGATGACCCCTCTCTGCCTGGGGGTTCTGACCCCTGCCCAGAGCCCGCCCCAGGACTGAGGCACAGAGGAGGGGCACACAGCCTCAGCAGAGTGCCCTGCACGGCCGGGCAGTGGCCAGAGTGAGGGTGCACCAGGTGGGGCTGGGGGAGGGTGCCGGCCTGGGGCTCCCTCGGGGGGAGCGCGGCCCACTGGCCAGTTGTCAGAGAGGGCTCCTAGTGCCCAGCTTCGGCCTCCCCAGGAAGCTCGGGGGGAGGGGTCAGTCTCGCGCCTGAAAACCCAATTAACAAACATCACTTTCCTCACCCAACTGAAGCTGCCTTCTGTCTGCCCAGAAGGGGGATCTTTGACGGAAGGAAAGGACGGGTAAAGCGAAACCCTGGAGCTCCTTCAAAAGAGCAAAACGCTGAACTGAAAACATGTTTTGTCCCTGCCCAGGCTTCTGCTCAGCGTGCAGAATGGGAGATAACGAGATCGATTCCAGCAAGGCGGGCTGGACCTGCACCCCGCCGCTTCTCCACGCACCCTGGCTGCGCGGAAATCGGGTTTCTGAGCGGTTCTGGCTCCTGAGGACGGACGCGGGCGCACTCGGACAGCCAGTGCGGGCCCGTCCCGGGACTGCAGCCACGTCCCCGACTGCTCCCGCTGTGAGCCCAGTGCCGCACAGAAACGGAGTCGCGGGGTCCATTCCCAGACTCGCCCTTTACTTCCCAAGCCCCCCGCTTTGCTCCGACGAGGGGTGAGCGGAGCTCGCTGCAATTCCCGCACCAGCAGGAGCGTGCTCGTGGCTTCTGCTCCTTCCAGGCCCGCGCCCGCTCAGAAGAGGGCGGCAGCCTGTTGCCCCTGTGCGCGTGCAGAAGGCAGGGCTGCAATTCTGCTGGAGAAGCCCTGGCTGCTGGAAGCTGCACCCCCGGCCCCTGACCCCAGTCTCCCTCCACTCCCCTCCCACCCCTTTCCCTCCCATGCTTCACCGCCTCCCTGCCCCCCCCCCTCCATCCCTCAGGCCCCTCCTAAGAAAGCCCCTTAAATCTCCATCTTCTCCCTGGTTCTGCCAGGCAGCACCTGTAGAGCTGGAGACAGGTCCCCTGCAAGGACGCGGCTGAGCACCTGCAGGTCGTGCTTCAGAGCTGGGGCCAGAGCCTACAGGGTGAGGCGGCTAGGTCATCGCCAGAGGTCTGTCTCCAGGGACACAGCCGGGATCCATCCCCATGCTGGGCTCTTGACCGATGTCCCCACAGCCCGGGCCGATGACCGATAGGCACCAAGAACTCACCCTCTCGTCTCACTAACGATTCCCTCCCCTATCAGCAGCCATCTTTCAACGTCGAAGCCCTGGGCGCAGGGCTCTGTGTCGGTGACTCCCCCACACCCGGGGCTGAATTTGCCCTGGGAATGCACAGGGAAGCCAGCAGGGCGACCACGCACCGGGGTCCCCCCACGGCTCACCTGCAGCTGTGGCTGGAGTGCTGGGTCCAGCTCTAAGCACACCGGGCCTCAGTTTCTTTATCTGTAGCAGGGGAAACAATGACTACTGTATTTTGTCGGGTATAATGTGCTCCCGTGTATCATGTGCACCCACATTTTTGGCCTAAACTTTCAGGAAAGAAATCTTGCATTTTAATTTTTTAAATCAATTGTTTGTTTATTTATATTTAGATACTGGTTTTTTTGTATTACAAAGGCATTTTAGCATTTATTTTTGCACATATTATGATACAAGGAATTTTATGTGGCAAGTAGTTACAAAACACAAGAACAGATGCGAGATATTTCAGGTACTGCCCATGTGCAATGCGCATCCTTATCGTTTCCTCAAAAATTGGGGCAAAAACGTGCGTATCATACACGGCAGAACACGGTGCCTGGTGGGACTCCGGCGAGTTTAGCTGAGCTGGTGTCCATAGCAACAGCACCAGAGCACCCGGAAGTGCTGGCTTGGCCAGCACCAGCCCAGGCTGACCGGTCCCAACCTATGCTCAGTGCTCCTGGGCAGTCCAAGCCCCGACTGGTGCACGTGGCCGATTCAGGCCTGTGGTCAGCTGCAGCTGCTCCTGCTGACCTGTGTGGAGACTTAGTACCCCTCTGGACCTCCTTAGGGAAACTGGGGCATGTACCCCACAGTGCCTCAGCCCCAGAAGGGGCTGGACGGGACAAAGACCCCTCCCCACTTGTATAATTCTGCTTTTATTCACAGGAGCAGTAGGAGCACCCAATGTACAAGATCATCCAAAGCTTTGCTCATTGCTTTTTGAAAGGGAAGTTGCCTCGAGGGAGGGCTCCTGGCTCAGGCTTTCCACCTCCTCCCTCACTTCCTTTAATACTTAATCTGAAGAGTGTTTGCCTCGGGGAGGCGGGGGGGGGGGGTCTGCCGAGGCTCGGGAGCGCTCAGCTGACGGCTTCCCGGAAGGGAGCTCCAGACCCGTGGTTCCCGAGCAGCTGCTGCGTGAGAGCCTCACCGCGGCCTCCACAGCCAAGCAGCTCCCGGGGTATTGTTTACTTGCCGGTGCCTGTAACTCTGTCATCTCTGCAAGTAAATGCACTATTTAAAGAGCAACCTGCGCGTCGGCACCTGACGCAGAATGCCATTATCGCTTGGCAAAAGTGAAAGGTAACCACCAGCACTTCGCCAAGTCACTGACTCGTTCATGCATCTGCAGGTGGCGTTCACATTCTCGAAGGGACGAGGGGGTGGATCTGCGGAGAGAGGGCCCTGCAGGCCTCCACTGCACAGAGTGAGTAGACGGTGCGGGGACTTGGCATCCGTGCCTGTGTGGACAGGTGACGGTGATCGGGTGGCATCATCGCGACGCTGACAGTGAGGGGCCGCCGGAGGGAGTGCAGCAGGGGCGAGGAGGACGGGGTCTCGCAGGAGACAGGGTCTGGGGAGACTGAGGCGACGAGAGGCCGCTGGTCCCCGGCCGCTCTGGGCCCCTCAACCTGCGGGGCAATGGCAGACACAGCAGCGCCCCGTCACCGGGCCTCATCCGCCCCCCTTGTCTCTGCTGGGTCTTGATGTCCGTGCTCAGTGGGCCAGCAGACGCACCTATTTCGGCAGCGGGAGGTGGGGGCAGTGCTGCGCGGGAAACAGGGACGCGGATCCCGAGCTTCCAGAGGGCTCTGCTTTTGGTGGAGGAGGAACAGGAGCCCTGTGGTCTGGTCTCCTCCTCGGAAGGTTCTGGGCTTCGAGCGAGGCCACGCCCCCATGGTGGGAAGGTGGGTGCTGAGCCTGGACAGGGAGACAAAGACGGCGGAGAAGAGACTCCCGCCCCTGAAAGCTGATGAGCTTCCAGTGTCCCTGACGGGAGACAAGAAGCCCAAACCATCCATGGCCGTCTCCTGCACAGAAGCTGCCCTGTTGGCCCTTCAGACAGCAGCCCCCTGGGAACCGCTCAGACCAGCCTCAGCGGTGTCACTGCCAGGGCCGGAAAGCGGGGCAGCGTCGGGTGTCCCCTGCGCATCTGAGTGCTTTAAGTCAGGGCCCAAAGCCATACCCGCTGCTAGCCTCTGCACGGCGCCCCCATTTCTGTGGGACGGCGATGGGGTCGGGCCTTCCCCAGCCGTGGGTATGGGGATGTGGACACAACTTAGACAGGCCCTGCTGCACATGGGGTCACCAGGCTCTGGAGTGGACACACCAGGGACACGTCAAAGCCTGGTGTCGGCAGTGCCGTGGTGAGTGCACACGGTGGATACACACACCGTGGGCTTCGGGGAAGAACCAGAGGCAGTGTGTGGTGAGGCCATGTTTCTGTCGCTCTGGCCCTGCGCAGGGCGAGCGGTCTGGAGAAGTCTGTCTCCAGCGTGGTGTTTCCAGCTCCTTGTAACTAAAACCCTCTGATACTCAAAACGTGAACACGCGGGGAAGACCGAGTTCCGTCGCTGACTGAGGGTGTTGGCCTCCTGAGGGCGAGGTGGGGAAATCCCGCCCTCCTGGTCCCCCCACTTCCTACTGCCACATTCTGTCACCTCAGGGGCTCTGTACAAATGCCCCCAGAACCCAGCATCCAAGCACCCGAGCGAGGTGACGGATGGAACGTGAACAGAGCCAGGCCCGCGCAGGACCTACAACGTGGTTCCGTCCCAGGCAGCGGCCTAACGGCCACGTGCAGTGTTGGTGTCCGCACAGGCCCGGGGACCGAGGGGGCGGCTCCTCAGTGGAGGGGGACAGACATGCCACGGGGGTCCTGCCACTTTCTCAGGGGAGGGGCCGGCTGGCGGCTGGGGACGGAGGGCACTGTCCCTTGGGCCAGGAGGTGGGCTGGCCCATGAGCCCTTACAGCTGCCACCCAACAGCCTGAAAGAGAGGAGCATTTTTCCAGGGAAAAAGGGACTCAACATGTTCATTTAAAAAAGGACGAGCAAAAGTAAACCTGAACTAAGAGAAAATGCGGCGTTTTCCCCCAGCGTGTGAGCGCTCCACACGTGTGAGTAGCCACGTGATCAGTGAGTGAGCAGAGGAGGGAAGGGGGCCTCACCGGGCAGTGTGTCTGGCAGGGCAGGGCCTCCGGCCTGCCTACAGTGGCGGCCTGGGCTGGGCACGGCCAGCTGTGCAGGGTGCAGGCTCGGCTGCCGGCGGGCGTCGGGGCCGAAAGGCTCTAGACAGTCCGGGGGCCCGCCCACACCTGGGGCTCCGTCCCAGACACAGGTTTGAGTGGGTGTCTCGGCCGGCTCCCGGCTCCCCAGGGGCGGAGGGCCAGACAGGTTTCTGTCACTGAGACCGCCGGCCGGTGCCCAGCGCAGGTGCCCCCAGCCTCGGGCAGGGCAGGAAGTGTGGAATCTTAAACACTGAAATTAATGACTCCTTTGCTCTTGAAAAAGCAGAATCTAATTACCTCCTTGTCAGTTCAAGTGGCAGCTGAGGAAGAGGGAAGTGCAGCAGAAGCAGATGGAACACCAGCCACAGGTGCATTTGTTGAACGCTCAATTTTCTGGCTCTTCCTGGTGGTCATATTTCTTTCTTCTCGAGAGCATTTTCACTTACTTCATTTATAATAAATAACCCCTAAGTACATCCTGTATTTGCTCATGAGACAGAGTCAGAAATCATGAGAAAACACCACAAAGAGAACTTCTGTCTGGGGAGGGAAGCATGTTTTCTGCAGAAGCACAGGCGGTGCTCTCCTCGCCTGTCGCCAGCATCCTTGCAGCTTCCCGTGGGTGTCAGCCCGGCCCACACGCACGCTCTCTCACATGTGCATGCACACACCGATGCACGTGCACACAGGGAGACATGCACGCACACACGCACACGGGCACATACACAGCCGCACACATTCATACACGGACACAAGGACACATGTACGTTCATGCACTCCCACATGTGTGTGTACACAGCAATGCACGTACACACATGGGGCACATGGATGTGTGGGCACACGTGCACATTGGCACACACTTGCACAAGTGTTTCACACATGGACACGTACATGTGCGCGCGCACACGCGCGCACACCACCAGGTGCAGTCAGTCTGCAGGGAGAAGGGCCCCTGGCATGGGGGTCACACCCGCCCTCCACCGCAGGGAAAGCCCCGACCGCCACAGCCTCCGTGTCAGGATGCTGGGAGCCAAGACCCATCCGGAGCAGACCTGCTTTGCCCCCTTGGGTGTTCCCTCGGGGACAGGGCAGTCTCGCTGCAGGGGACTGTGAGTCAAGAATCAGACACATGTGCCAGTGACCGTGGCACTTCAATGGCCTCCCTAGGGCTTCTTCCAAGTGTCCTGGTTCAGAAACATAAAGTTGGGGGCATAGAAAAAGGGAGACGTTACAGGCCCCGGGAGACATTTAACTCTAATGTCAGCGTCAGTGGTGGTGACATCTGGAGTCGTGTGTCCAGGATGTTGAAGGTCCCAGGCTGGCGGGGTATCCATCACGGGTGTGGGGAGGTCAGCGTGGGCCACAGTTTCCCTCCTGACGTGCCGTGTGGGGTGAGATGCAGGAGAGAAAATGGTGCTTTTAGAAAACAGGAAGGCTGAAGGGCTTCTCCCTCTTCCAGAAAAGAGGCCCTTTGCCAGGTCTCGGGCCATGACTGGGGCCTCCACCTCAGGTCTTACCCTGCAGTCCCCTGACCGGACAACGAGGGTCAGGCACTTCTCGGGGTCTCGTCCTCGGAGCATGCATCTGCCTCTCCTCGGCCCCTGCTCCCGCCGAACCCCTGGGGGCACGCGGCAGCGCTGAAACCGAGTGGGCGCCGATGCGTCTGGTACAGGGCCCCCATCTCCCCCTGTGGGGTCTTTACTCACTCAGATGCCAATAGGGTTTTATCCAGCGGCTCAACCGTGACTTCGATTTTGCTGCTATTTAGACTAAATAACGGATCTCCGAGGCGCTTCTCAACATTTCACAAAGATAAGAATTTTCTGAGTGATTTGTTCAATATAAAGATGTCCAGGCTCCCCCACCAGCTTCCCCAGGCCGATGGAGGAGAGGCCCAGGGCTGGGTGTGGACGGGCCCGGGAGCGCTGCCCAGAGGAGGTCGGTGGGCAGCGGGGGCTCATCTTCCACCCTCTCCTGCTCCCCGCTGCGAAAATAAGGCCACAGGTCCGAACTCACTGAAATATGAGTTTCTCTGTTACGCTGGGATGAATAATGTCCCCAAATCCACCCAGCACCTCTGCCGTGGCCTTGTTTGGAAGTAGGCTCTCTGCTGATGGAGGTGGTGGCGACAAGGTCACACTGGAGCAGGGTGGCCTTTAATCCTGGCTGGCGTCCCTGTACCAGGAGGAGAGGAGAGAAGACAGAGGCGCACAGCGAGGGACAAAGCCATGGGAAGACGGGGCAGAGACTGGAGGGACGCGCCTGCAGCCGGGCACCCCAGGGATTGCCAGCAGCCACCAGACACCAGGAGAGGACACTGACTCTTCCTCAGGACCTCCGGAGGGAGCCCGCCCTGCCAGCCTCCGGGACTGGGCAGGCAGACGTTGTGCTTCTCCAAGCGTCCTGTCCAGGGCAGCTCGCTACCGCGGCAGCCCCAGGCCCCAGACACAGCGGGCACTGAAATGCTACCTTCAGGAAGTAGCGACGGGCCGGGAGCTGGAAGACAGACCCCGGGCTTAACCAATCAGCTTGCAGGAGGACAGTCCAGGGCCACCAGCCCTGCCCCACTCCCCTTGCAGCCCCCAGAAATGGTTCTGGGGTCCAGTAGGAAGAGAGGCCCTGGTATTCGGGAGGAAGCGCCACTGGTGTTCAGCTGGAAGGCAGGTCATGCAGGCCTTTTGAAAACGGGACACCGCAGTCACCCGGATAAAACCCACTGAAGAGAGAGGTTCAAATATGAGAACAAGGGCGTCTCTGAAAATGAAGAAATGCCCGTCGGCAAGTGGGGTTCATGTCACTTCATGCCTACGCACTTAAATATGTACACCTAAAAATAGTAACGAGATGGCACGACCTTGTCGGAGTCAGATGCTGTAACTCGGCGGGGGGGGTCGTGCTTCCGGCGCCCCAGGTGGAGGGGCAGCAAAACATGCCCCGAACAGACCATGACCTCCCCCTGGGTCACTGGGGCGTGGAGAAGCCAGGGTGTGCTGGGCACATCGAGGACCGGGGCCTTCAGGACGGCGGGGACCCGTGCCCCCCTCCCCTCCCCTGCCCTCCCCCAGGGCTTCTCCGCATCGAGCGCCTGTCCTTCTGGTCACTGAGGCAGCACAGGGACCTTCGCCTCCCACGTGTGGCATCTAGGATCCTCCAGACCCGTTTGTGTGAATATTAGTAACGACCGCACGCGCGTGTTCCCTGGGGCCTTGCCTGTGACTCCGCTGCTGTTGACACTGCCGACCGTGCTAACTCTCAGTTTGTAAACTAAACTGTATTTCACGACCCCCCGAACCTGGCAGGAATGTCTGTAGAGGTGGGGGCGCCTCTCTTCCCGCGTGGGGAAGGGAAGTCAGGGCAAGCTTGCTCGTGGTAACTCACCTCATGCCCCAAAGCCTGCGGTCTGTGACCTGTCCAGCAGCAGACAGGCCCGGAGCCCCTCAGCGCCACGGGGTTGCCTCATCGTCCCAGATAACCTGGGGGCTGGCTGTCCCCCCGGGAAGCCTTTCTGAGTCCCCCCCTTGGGCACTGGACCTGACATTGACCTCGGTGTCGATTTCAAACGAGAGACCACAGCTGCCTGCGGGAGCTGAGGGGCACCCTGCACTCTGGTCCCCACAGAGCCGCCTCCTGCAGGGCCTGCCGGTCACTCACTCTGCACAGATGCCACCGCCCTGTGACCCCGCATGTGGCCTGGGGACCCGTGACCCTCAGGCAGGCCCGCCCCTCCCTCGTGAGCAGGGCGAGGAGGCAGTGGCAGCAACTTCCTGTCTCAGCCCATGCAGGGCGGAGCCCCACCCACACAAACCCACAGGGAGGCCCTGCCCTGCCAGGTCAGGGCTGCTGGGCAAGACTCCCTGTGATGTGAGGCTCATAAACTCCCCCTGTGGTCCCCCTTGGTCCGCCTCTCATGTTGCAATGGCACCGGGTTCAGACCACGGCAGAAGAGTCTCCCTGGGAGTCGGCCCACGTGGTCAGGTCCTGATCCTGGGGGCAGATCCCCAGCAGCCTCACGTGCTCATTGTGGCCCAGATGTGTCGCCCTGGGGGGGACAGTGCTCACAGGAGCAGGTGCCAACTGTGGCCTTAAGGCCACCTCCTGAGGCGTGCAGGGCGTTCTGTCCAGGGTCTGAGTTGTGGAGATGCCACTGCCTCCCGAGCCCCTGATGGACCCAGGGGTGCATGTGCTTGTGGCAGGAGCAGGAGGCTCTTCCTGGGGGACCCGTCTCCCTGACCCTGGGCAACACCCCCCTCAGGCTCCTGACTGGTGCCCCAGTGTCCACTCCCTGAGCCTTGGCATCTGCAGCTGCCTCTTCATGACCTGAGCTTCTGTGTGTGAGTGTGTGTGTGTGTGTGTGTGTGTGTGTGTGTGTGTGTGTTTGGCTCCTCGCAGGGGTCATATGTAGAATCCTTAATGTGGCTGAGTCTATTTCCCATCACTGGCTGCACGGTGTCTCCTGTCAGTCACGCTCTTCTGCTTGTGGCTTTGCTGTCCCCACCTGGACTGGAGGCTGATGCCCCTAGTCTCCCCTTGAACGTGGGTGGGGGTGACTCACTTTGCACCCAGAGAATGTGAAGTCAGTCACCATGTAAGAAAGCCAGCATCTAGGGCAGCCCTGCTGGGAAGTCCACGCCCCATGACAGGCTCTGGTCTAAGGATGGGACCCCACATGGGGGTGGGGGGGCAGACAGATAGAGAATGGGAATCGGAGAGACCCACACACCCAGGGCCAGTCAGTGCCCGAAGCTGACCTGCCTGAAGCAGAGAAGACCACCCTACATTCTTGCCTCGCACAGCTGCTGGAGGCACAGTGGTCGCTGGGAGTCAAGGTCTTCAGGAGGATTGTAGATGGCTCACTATTGGTGTCTCAGTAATTGAAACACCTGCACCCACAGTGGCCGGAGACGGCTGAAGCGTGGAGATGACGGGCAGCATGGCCTCCGCCTCATCCGTGTGTCCGGGGCGTGCCTCTCACCTCCATGGTCCCCTATTCAGAGCAGGTGCTCCCAGAGACAGTGTGTCCAGCTCACGAGGAATGACAATACGGCCAAGGCTGCGGTCACAGCGTCGCTCCTCAGAGCCCAGGGCCCATCAGAGGTCAGAGCCTCAGGCTTCGGGCAGTTAGTGGTGTCTGTGGGCCCCGTAAGTCCTCAGAGACGTGTCAGAGGCCACCCCAGCACCCACCCGGCAGGACCCCGACTCCCGGAGGGCAGGAACTGACCTTCTTCATCTTGTTTCAGCGTCCAGGAGACAGCTGTTCATTTTTGTGACGCGGCTCTTCCGTGTGGAAAGCACTGGTCTTGTCGCCCACGTTTCATGAACGCTGACCGCAGCCTGAGCGTCCAGCACAACAGCACGGCCCTTCCTGGGCACTGTCGTGACCGTGGACGCCTGCCCACCCGGGAGCCTGGGCCCTGCTTGCACACAGCCAGGCCCCCGTCCGGCAGCAGGGTGCACCCGGGACTGAGATGTGGCCTTGGGCCGCCTCCCAGACCATCTTTCCTCCACTCGCGGAGCTCAGGGGCCTCCCGCTGGAGCCCTCACAGGACCGGACTGAGCCAGCTTTCCTTCTGAGTGGACACGTGTCAGCGACAGAGCGACACACTCAGGGAATTGAGAGGTTGAACGTTGCTCGTGGAGAAGGGCTGCGGGCACATGAACTTTTTATTGGAAGCCCTTTAAACCTCTCGGTGCCTCAGGCATGCTCGGAAAGGCACCGCCAGATGGAGAATAAACTTCACCGGAGTCAGTGACAGGTAACACATAAAACTCCTTCTCAAATGCCTGTCCCCTGGCACCCGACAGTCATGGAGCCGGCCTTTCCCCGGCCGCTGGGCAGGCTCGCCGCACGGTGCCTTGTGGACCCCACGGCCCAGGCTCGCCCCAGTGCAGGCCGCCAGACACCCTGATCCTGAGACCGGGGTGCGGCGCCGCCTCGTGCCCCGTTGGCGGAGGGGTCGTCCTGGGATTGCCGCTGAAGGGAAAGCCGACCGTGAGGACAACCTGGGAAGAGAGACGTGTCCACATTCAGTGAAGATGGGGGAGCACAGTCGCTAATTTCTGCTCCTAGAGACCAGGTTCTGTGGTGTGGCCACGTGTTCTGTCCCGCCTGCAGATGGAACGTGGGGAACCGCAAACGGGAAGTGGGTTGACCCACAGGTGGAGCCAGAAGTGGGGTCGCACTTTCCTGCCCCGATGGCTTGGACCACAAGGCCCGGCCCCGACCCCCATTTGCCCCTCTCTCTGGTGAGTCTGTCGCCCCCGGGACGCTGACGCTCCCGGAACGCTGCTCTGTCGATCAAAACGCGCTCTGCAGAAATGGCTTAAGTTATGAAGTTTGGTCCCAGGCCTTAGGAAAGTAAATGGGCTGCGGCCGACAGATTAAAAGTGTCCGATAGTGAATCCCAAGGGCACGTTGAGTCCATCCCCGCTGGGCGCTGGCTGAACACGCAGCATCAGTGGTCCACGCTGCCCAACTTGGGACGAACTCGATTTGTTTCAGTGCTTAAGTCTTCAGCAGCCTCATTTGTTCTCATTGCTTCTGCTTCTACATTTGTTAGTTACACTTTAATATTTATCTTTAATTCAAATTTAAAAAGCTCCCCCTCAGTGTTACTACCGGGTGAAAAGTAACTTCCCTTTCCTTTTCTCCTAAAGCCGTATTTTCCCAGAAATCAAACAAAGCGACTTGAGCCGTCAGCCTCAATGCCCTTGAAAAAAGTTTAAGCAGCAAGAAATGAAAATGTGTCGATACTGTTTTCACATGAATTTGCATGTAAATGATAACATCAGTGTATCACTTATTGTTTAGGGAAAAAAAAATCTCATAAAGAGCGAAAGGAAGCAGAAAGACCTCGGCAGGCCCAGGAGGAGTGGAAAACTACCAGGCGGGGAAACGATCATGGGAGACTGCGGCCTGGGACCTGCCGGCTGACCCCACCCAGGACAGACAGACACCTGGCTAAGACTGCGGTCTGGGGTCGGGCTGTCCAGCGTAACAGGATGCAGCTTTGACCCGAGGTCTGACAAGATGTAGCAAGAACAATGGTCAGCAGAAAGGGCGCCCAGCACCCAGCTCTAGCCAATCGGAGCTGAGGATGCTGGGAGAAGACTCACCTGGTGTGAACTGTGAGGAACCTGGGGTCAGAGTGGGTCCACCACCAGTGAGGGGCTGACTGAGTGGGTCTGTCTGTAGTTTGGGGACCCTGGGCTCAGGTCTCCTGCCCTCTCAGCAGGGTGCAGAAGAGGCCCTTCAGAGCCTGGCCCAGTGCTGACTCCCAGAGTGTCTGTCTTGGCAAAGAGACAGAAAAGTGTCATTTCCCTTGTGACCTGGCCCACCTGCCCTGCTGGGATTCTCAAGAGGCCTCTCATCCGCCAGCCCCTTTCTGTGGCTGAGCCCTGAGTGTGTGGTTGTATGTGTGGGGGGGTCCAAGTGTGTACGTGAATGTGAGTGTGTGCGGGTCGGGGGGGTTGTGTGTGCATCTCCTCCTGGAGGGAAAGTTCCAGATGATGAGGCCAGGGCCTCACATGCACCTGGGTATCAGCAGACGCCCGTAGCTCAGCTCTGACGTCGATGGCACTCAGTGGCATTCGTTGCTTCAAATATAACACCGTCCGCAGAAAGAGTCCAGTTTCATAATGTCTGGGTATACATATGTGTATAAACTGGGAAAATGGCTGGTTGCTACGGAAACCACTTCTGTAGACTGTCAGTTAAAGGTTACGGCCAAAGGCAATCTCCTTGGTCTACAGGCGGAACGGCCCTCCAACCCAGGGAAACAAACACCCACGCGGGCGAACAGCCGCGCCCAGACGCGGACGGGGTGCCGTGCTCACCACAGACGTGCCGGGGAGCTCTCGCCGGGCCTTGACAGCCCCACCAAACACGGAATATGAGGGTCTGCAAAGAGGGAGCTGAACAGGAGAGACCGCTGCCGCTAATCAGCAGGTGGGCACCCCGACAGCCCAGCCCCCCACCGCCTGGAAAAACAGCGCAATCGAAGCTGCAAATCGCTGCCTCCCTGAAAATGCCAGCAGGGTTTTCATGTGAATTAACTATTTGATTCTAAAGCTTACGTGGTGACGCAGAGTGAAGGGCAGACACTGAGGCAAACAAAGGCTGTTTTTTAAAACCAGAGGCATTTCCATGCCCAGATACAAAGGCCAATTATGGAGCAATAGTCACTGGGAGAGGCCCCGGGGACAGAGCCGCACTCACTGGTCTGACACATAAAGATGATCAGCGATGAGGTGACAGAGGCTGGTTTCTTTAGGGAATGAGGAGGGTCCAGGAGGTTGGGTCAGACCCGCCCCCTCCCCTCTGACAGCTGCCAGTTCCTTCTCCGTGTCTACGAGTCTGTCTCTGTTTTGCTTGTTAGTTCAGTTTGTTCATTAGATTCCACGTGTGAGTGAGATCTGTGGTGTTTGTCTTTCTCCGACTGGCTTATTTCACTCAGCATCATGTTCTCCAGGTCCATCCACGCGGTCACGAAGGGTAAAATTTTCTCCTTTTTTACAGCCGAGTAGAATTACACTGTGTGAATGTGCCTTAGCTGTTTTATCCACTCATCTGCTGATGGGCACTCGGGCTGCTTCCATGTCTCGGTGATTGTAAATAACGCTGCAATAGAAGTAGGGGTGCTTGTGTTCTTTCAAGTTAGTGTTTTGGGTTCCTTGGGCTATTTTCCCAGAAGTGAAGTGACTGGGTCATCAGGCAGATACATTTTTAATTTTTTGAGGTGTCTCCACACCACTTTCCACGCTGGCTGCCCCAGTCTGCGTCCCCACCAGGTTCCCCTTCTCCGTACCCTTGCCAGCTCTTGTTGTTTGCTGGTTCACTGATGACGGCCATGCTCACAGGTGTGAGGTGGTGTCTCCCTGGGGCTTTACTTTGCATCTCTGACAATTAGTGACGTGGAGCATTTTTTTCTTACATCTATTGGCCATCAGTGTGTCCTCTTTGGAGAGGTGCCTCTACAGGTCCTTTGCCCATTTTTTAATTGGATGGTTTGTTTACTTGGTGTTGAGGTATATGAGTTCTTTATAAATTTCGGATATTACCCCTGACCAAATGGATCGGCGAATGTATTCTCCCATCCAGTGGGCTGTCTTTTCATTTTGTCGATGGTTTCCCTTGCTGTGCAAAAGCATTTTAGTCTGATGTGGTCCCGTTTGTTTATTTTTTCCTTTGTTTCCCTTGCCTGAGGTGATACATTGGAAAAACTGTCGCTAGGAGCAGTGTCTGAGATTTTACTGCCCATGTTTCCTCGAGGACTTCCGTGGTTTTGAGTCCTCCCTTCCAATCTTTAGTCTCGGCGAATCTGCTCTGGCGTGCGGCGTGCGGCAGAGCCTGGCTCCCTTTTCCGCTCGTGGCCACCCAGCTTTCCCAGCACCATCTGTCGAATCGACTGCCTCCCCGACTTCTTTCTGAATGTGAGGTGATGCACTCCTGGCATCCTTAGTCAGCTTTCCGTGACTCTAGGTCGCTTTGCCGGTGTTTGAATCTGATACTTTCCACATCTATCTCACAATGGGAAGCGAGGCCCAGGCCACCTGGAGGCCACGCAGGTACCACGTGGCCCTGCTGAAGATGAGCTTCCAGAACACCAGAGGCTCCTGATGCTGGGGATGGGCCCTCGGTGGAGGTAGGTGGCCCGGGCCTGCACAAGGTTGTGTGCAGACAGCTGTCCCGGAGCTGCGGGGTCTTTCAGAGTGCTTCCCAGGGTCAGCCCCTGGCACCGTGGCCCCCATGGTCGGGGCTGAGCTGAAGCCACAGAGAAACCAAGCTTGGTCTCTCCAACAGAGCCGAGTGACATCAGTTAATGGAAGGTCACCCATTCCATGTGAAACGTCGAGTGACAGCTGACCCAGGTTCAGATTGAAACACCTCCGACTTAATGTCCCCAGCAGCACCCTCTGCAAATGCCTGGAGAACAGCAGCCGGGGGCTGGAAAGGAACGCAGAGGACGCCTCCCTTCTGCTGCCCTCCCAGAGACGACCACACCCACAGGGGTCGGGGAGGGCCCCACGGCAGGGTCAGGGCTCACCAACCAGGCCGGAATCCCCCCGGGGCCGAGGCCCACCCTGGTGACATTGGTCCACAGCTCTGAACTTCCCTGCGCGCGTTAGCTCAGCACGGGGAGAGCGTGGCTGTTCGCAGCACAACAGGACAGTGACGGCCTGTGAGTGTGCAGGCTGGCTTTTCTTCGTTAAAATGTTGCTTCCACAGCTCAACATAAACCCTCGTCCTGACGCTGGCTCCTGAGCAGCCTTTAACTGCCCTGCGGGCCACACCTCCCAGGTCTTCGCCTGCAAACCTGCTGGGGTCGCGCCGGGACCGAGCTCTCTGCAGACGGAGAATTGAAATTTCACCCACGTGAAGGCCACTTCTGCAGAGACCACGACTGCCCCATGAAAGGCCTGCATTTGCACACCGAGAAAATCAGTAATTTCACAAAGCTCAGCCTCCCATTTCGAGGCCGCTTGGCCGATTTTCCACGGAAAGGAGAGCTGCTCTCCCCTCCCACACCCCACCCCAGCCCCCACGGAGAATGGCCTGCAGGAGGCCTGGAGCCTCGAAGTTGAGCCTGGGCTTTGGGGACATGCGCACGACCACTGGCAGGGACAGCCTGGGCACAGGTGCAGGTCAAGGTGTTTGCAGAGCAGGCTGGCACCCTTGGGCAGACGTCCTGCTGGAGCACTCTGTGGCCGTTCCCACTGACATGGGCCCTGGACAGAGAGAGAACAGAGAGCCTGCGCTCAGGACACCTGGAAGCAAACCAGGCCGCACTGGCCAGGTGAGGGAGAGGTGCTCTGACACCGAGGCTGGCTGGGAAGCCCCTCTGCATCCTTGTCCTTACGGAGGTAAGCAGAGGCCCTTGGGGCCTCGTCACACAGGAACTTCCCAGGACGCCCTCTGCATCCCTGCTCCCAGCTGCTCGCCATAGCCTGCTGGACAGGTGACCAGAGTGTGGGCTCCGCCCTCCCTCCAGGGCCCCTGGGGAAGCACCCATCTTGCAGAACCAGTGCAGACACCCCAGGAAGGACAGTAGCCAGTCTTTGAGTGTGGGGTGTTGGGGCAGCCATGGGGTTCAGTGGTTTCGGTGTGGGCCCCCAAAAGAAATGTCTACATCCAAGCCCTGGAACCTATAAATATGACCTTCTTTGGGAAAAGGGTCTTCGCAGATAAAATCAGTGCAGGGTTTGATGATGACATGAGTCTGGACTATCTGGGAGGACCCTGATGCCAGTCAGACGGTGTGGCCCTCTAAGAGACAGAAAAGGAGACACAGAGGAGAAGGGTCGCCAAGACAGAGGCAGAAACTGGGGAGCTGTGTCCATGAGCCAAGGAGCCCCAGAGCTCCAGGAATAGGGACAGAAAGGGCCCTCCCCTGGAGCATCAGAGGGGGCGGGGCCCTGCCCACACCCCGACTAGAACTTCGGGGCCCCCAGGACGGGGAGGGGATGAACTGCTGTGGGAATTCGTGATGCCCTGAGGACACAGGGATGCAGGTCTCAGGCGGCACCTGTCCCTGGTGGTTGTCTCACTCACGGCCTCTCTCAGCTCGGCTGCAGGGCTGCATCTCAACCAAGGACGGGACACCGAGCCCCCTGGGGAGCGCCCGGGGGAGCCCCACCCGAGGAGGGCGACTCTGCACGAACCCTCCCCGAGCCCGCACTGAGCGTACTCGGCCGTGCCTCTCCGTGAGCCTGCCTGTCGGCGGCAGATGATCCCCACTAGCCCAGCTCTGTAGCTTGGAGATAACAGGCATTTCCCACTTCCCTCTCATTTTTCATTTTTCGATCGTGTGTTCACCAATACCCTGTACGCATAAATTTACAGCTCTTTGCTACTTGGTTCTTCTTTACAAAGTGTGCTTGAGCCTCTGTGGGCGGGAGGCGGGAGGGAAGGGTCACTCTGGAAGAGCTGCGGTCCCCACACTCCACAGCGGCCTCCCGGTCCTGGCCCGTCCAGGCAGGGGCGAGGAGGAGCCCCCATGTCCATCTCTGCCCACCACTTAGTGGCGCGAAGCTGTTCCGGAGACAAAGGTGGCAGTCCGTGGGACCGCTGACATCTGTGGAGCCGCCGAAATGACCTCTGAACTGTGCTCAAGGAAGCACCAGCTTCCCGCAGGCCCTCGAGTCCCCAGCACCCCCACCCCAGCTCCCTGCCGTTCAGAGGTGCCCACGGAGCCCCAACTGCTGAAGACCCGTGACCCTGCTCCACTCAGGAGCACAGCCCAGTGTGGGACTCCTCGACAGGAACACTAGCGAGACCTACCTTCCTTCGTTCATTGAGATTGCCATCGCCCTGGGCGACCGCTGTCCTGGGGACTGTGCTCAGTCAGAGCACCGGGGAAGCAGGCCCTGCTGCCCCCAGGGCCCCTCTCTTTCTGTGCTCCAGCCTGTCCCTCCTCCACACTGCTGCTTCCCCAGGTCCCCGGGCCTCCAGGCACAGGCCAACTATTCCTATGACCATCTCTGTGTGTAGAAGGCACTGCACCTGCGTCCATTCAAGAAACATTTGCTGATTCAACAGATGTTTGCTGCCACCTACAACATGCAGACCAGCACACCTGACTCTCCTGAAGAGCCCAAGGGCGTCCCTTCCCCAGGGCCTTTGTGCAACGCCCCCGGGCTGCAGGGCTCGCCCTCACGAGTCGCTCACAGGGAGGCCCTGCACCTGGCCCGGGATGTCGAGCCCACGGACAGACCATGCAGGGATAGCCCAGGGCAGGCTTCAGTGGGCCGGTCTGCAGGAACCCCCGAATAATTTTGTTTCTTGCATTAACCTCCAAAGTAACTCCGATGCTGAGTACCTAAATCCGTGCCATATAGTGGGAGAAAATTTGTGGGTTCTTCCACGACGACCCTCACTCCCGTGTTTGCTTTTCAGACTAAAATGCCAGAAACGAGTTGAAGGAAGGGACCTGGGTAGAATGGCCAGGGCTCCCTATCCAGCCCCGGGTTGGGGGGCCCAGCAGGTTCATTCAATGATGGAATGTTCTGAAGTGTGAGCGCTGGCGTGGCCAGGATCAGCAGCCTTCACCCTGGGCCCGGGAGGCCAGGGCGGCCAGGCAGTACCCCAGCCCCGTAATTGACTGCCTGTCGGCGCCAGTTCCTCGTGCGGACGGCGCTTCTCATAAATTAGGCAGCAGCCTCTCTCGGAAAGCCCTGGAAAGCGGCTCCGAGCTGACAGGCCTCTTTGGAATGGCTTGACTTATTTCCCTAAAACACCAAACCGTGAATCCGTCACTCCAGGGCTGGTGGGCGGAGAAGCCCCCGGGAGGGGCTGCTCGCGGGTCTCTGACCTCATTATGACTTGCAATTTATAGATTTCCAAGTAGATGATGATTTTAAAGCAGATCATCGCTCGCAGAGGCCGACCGCCGCATACATCTTCGCCTCCGCAAGGCGCGGGCCCGATTCAGCCGGCTGTTCGGGAGACGCACGGAGCTTTCCTCGCAATATGCCCGTCTCTGAGCATTTTTTAAGGAAAATTTGCAAGTCGAAGAGGACACACAGTGTCACAAAAACGGGAAACGTCAGCGCAGAGCTGGCCTCTCGCCACGCCGCTGTGAAGATGGCGGGGCCACGTCCCCGGAGGCGCGTCTGGGAGTCTCTGGCACCCAAGGCACTTGCGTGCGTATTTCTTGTTTCCATAACGGCCTTGACGTGCGTTAGCTCCTGTGTGTCCCCAGGGCTAGGGCGCAGTGAAGAAGGGACAGAAGAGAGACTGCAGCTCCGGGTTCGATGTCAGTAACACGGCAACACCGGTGACTGGGGCACAAACCTGAAGCGTTTAACCCTGGGTCACAGTTGTGTGTCTTCTTTGGAAAAACGTCTGTTCAGGTTGTCTGCCCGTCTTTACATCAAGTTCTTTGTTTGTTTGGGTGGTTGTTGCTGTTGAGTTGGATGGGCTCCTTGGGTGTCGACCCCTCCGCTCCACACAGAGGTTTTCTCTTCTGTCTGTGGGTGCCCCCCGCCCCCCGAGGCCGGTTTCCGCCGCCGGGCAGAGGCTCTCAACGTCCCCCTCTGCTCCCTGTGCCATCTGTGTCATCTCCACGGCCAGGGCCGAAGTGCCCTTGCACCTGCTCTGTTCGCTCCCGGAGTTTGAGGTCTGCCTTCAGTCCGTTTCTAAAGAGGAGGCGGCTCCATAAATGGGGACAAACTTGGAGGGCCACTTGCGAAGGGAAGTGAGCCAGGCACAGAAGGACAGATTCTGCACAATGTCACCTACACGTGGAACCTAAAGAAGTCAAACTTAGGAAAATGGGGAGAGAAGGGTTGCCAGGGGCAGGGGGACATGGGGACGTGGGAGGTGTCGGTCACCCATTCTTTCCATTCCTCCCTCTGTCACATGTGCATCCTCTCTCTCAGCGACTGTCTGCCCCTCGGGCACAGGTGTGACTTTCCCCTTGTTCTGGGACGCGGTGTGGGCCCTTTCCCGCACGCTCCCTAACGCAGCCGCAGCGGGCTTCTCGGCCTCAGAAACTCGTGCGTGGACACGTCGCTGTCCCACTCGACCCTCATGGGCCTTCCTCCGGTGCTGTCCTGAGGGCTGACTCTCCTCTCCGCAGCCTCGGGGCCACACCGGGCCTGTTTCGTGCCGATGACCGTCCCTCTCGATCGCGCTCTGCTCCTCGTTGTGCGTGTCAGTGTTTCGACGCCCTCGAAGCATCTGAGGAGGCTCTTCTAGAAAACGCTCCTCCGTGTAGGTCTGTCCGGCGCCTCCTCAGGGTCACGTTCGGACTTCACGCTTCTTGGCAGAAGCAGCACAAAGACGGTTTGTGTTCTGACACCTGGGTCCTGACGGAGAGGAAGGCTGTTCAGGCTCCCGTTCCTACTCAAAGGCCACAGGAGGGTCCCGGGCCCTGCATGCGTGTGCGACCCCCGTGGGACCCCACGCCCACCCTTGGTGTCCCTCACCCACGGTCCAGCGTCGGGGACCTGCTTCCAGAGGACAACCCTCACTCCTGGGGCCGCAGACTCACTGAGCGGAGGCCAGCGCCAGGGTATGACCCGGCCGCACCGCCGCGTCATCGTGCTCAGGGTTCAGCGTGCTGTGTTTTCATCCAGAACACGTGGTTTTCATTAGCTCCTGCGTCCCATTCCCAGGACGCTGAGACGTACAACAGGACACGCCTCCACAATTGGAAACTCCACGGGAAGCACAGCTCTACCCTCTGCCCTGTCGCCGCAGGCGCGTGCGACCAGACCCAGCAGCGTCTGCTTTATTCTCCTTGGGCTTTTTGTTGCAAGAACAAGCCAACAGGTGTCCCTATTGTTTTACATGCGGCTCACACTTGCCTGCCCTTTGCATTTTCACGCGGCAATACGTGCAGTTAATAGCCTTAATCTTTTCACCCGCACGGCACTCGCCGTGCAGCCTGCCGTTCGGTTTTGTGACGGGTCAGCTGTCTTCGACCAAAGGGCCAGGTGGTAGGACTTGTGGCTCACAGGTGACAGGGCGTCTGCTGCGCGGACGCCGCTCTCCCTTTGTCTGCAGCGGCCGGGGACGCTGTGCCAGCGGCCTGGCTGCGATAAATCTGTGCTCACCAAGGCTGGCAGCTGGCAGCTGGCACTCAGCGCCAACCCGAGGTTTAGGAGGGTTTCATTATTTTGCAATTACAGGCAATGCTGCAACGAATACATTTGATAATGTACTTCTTTTTGTTTTCATCGTTGAAGGGGCAACCATGGGATAAATTCACAGAGGGAGAAGGGCGTGCGTAGTTTTACATCGTCAGCGGGCCCTCCTGGGGGGCTGGGTCAGTGTCCTTCCCACCAGCAGAAGATCATGGGCAGACAGTGGTCAGGTGTCTGTTGGGCTTCCATTCACGTCCTCGTGGAGAACTATTGGGATCTGGGGACAATGCCCAGACAAGGAAAGAGAAAGAGAAAAGGTCTAAAATGGACCTGGAAACAGCTGTAAAAATAGAAAAAGTCCGCCCTAAACATAAGCATTCTAATAAACACCCTATCGGGGAGCAGAGAGACACCCCCTGCCCCGCTCCACCCAGCTCGTCCCAGGGCTGCCACTGTCGCCGCCCAGGAGCCCCGTCCCTGTCCTCGCGCCCCTCTGCCTGCTGCAACGCCACGGAGCAGCACACCTGGTGGCCACTGTGGCTGCCGCTGACGTGACCGCCACCATCGTGGTCACAGAGGACGAGCGGGCAGCGGGGGCATCCACCTCTGAGGAGGAGGGACTGGCCGCCCATAAACCACTGGGCCCACGGAGAAGGAGAAAAGCATTTCTCCGTTTCAATGCAAACTCGCTGCTAGAGCTTCTGAATCTGAGAAGGAAGCGGGCCTGGGGCACGCAGAGAAAATGCGCGGAGCGCGCGGAGAGGTGTGGGGTTTTACTGGCGCAGACAGAACATTCTGCACGAAAGTGCCCGACATCTCCTGTCTCCCCAAGGCGGGACACCGGGACGCCTCGAATGAAGAGAGGCGACAGCAGGGCTGCGTTTCGGCTGCGGTCCGCCGTCGCGGGCGCATGGAACAGGAGGAAGAAGAGGAGCTGCTCTCCGGGAGTTGGAAGGCACCTAACGTGTGGGCCAGATCTGAGGCGTCACCTTTGGGTGCAGGAGGGGGACCGCTGAGAGAGGATGGCATTTGGCAGAGGAAGCAGTGAGGAGTCGGTGGCCGAGAACAGTCTCCGTTTTTAGTTGTTTCTGTGAATTTGAGACAATGGAGCTGAGCTGCCCCAGAGGCCTAGAGGCCAACTGCTTGATTGGGCGATTGGAACACAAAGGGCGTTTGTGAGGTCTGGAGTGGTCTCTTTCTGTAACCGCTGGAACAGAGACTTCTGCTGGCCACAAAACGCTTCCTGAGGTTTCCTCCAGGGGTGAGAAAGCCACCTCGGCCGTGTCGTTGGCTCTCTGGTCCCTAGGATGCCCAGGGCGTCCACAGAGGCCCAGATGCAGCGTCTGCGGCCCCCGCCTGCCCGCTGCAGCCTCTGTGCTTCGGCCTGTCTTTACCGTCACGTCCGTCTTCCATTCCCGGATCCCCCTCTGTCTCTGTTTTACCACGAGTCTTCACTCTGTGTTTCCGTCCTGGGCCGCCCGACACTGCTTTCCCTGGGGCTACCTGCATCCTCTGGGAGTGAGGCAGGGCATGAACACCCAACGCTAACCACACGCTCGAGTGACCTGAACAGTGAACAGATGAACACGTGTATGAGTGGGTGTCGGCGCGTCCACAGGTGAGCAACTGGAAGGTGAGTGGGTGGAACAGAGAGCAAAAGAGTGAGCAGCGATGTTGAGTCTCGGCAGCCGAGTGACAGGTGGGGTCAGGAAGCAGCCGAGAAGTGTCCTATAAGTACAGCGACCTCAGAGGAGAAGCAAGGTTGTCTGAGATGCTAATTCAGCCGGTCAGGGAGCATCTGAGAGCCTGGGTCGGCATATGAGACCACGTGACTGAGGTGGGTTCCGGACCTCCGCGGCCCACGTCGCAGACTTTGGCTGCAGCCTGCCCAAATGCGCGGACGGTGACGAGTCTTCCAGTGAGTGTATGCGGGCTTCAGGTAGGATTTAAGAACTCAAAAGGAAAAGATAGTTTCAGGAGTAGAGGAAAATTGGGGTAAAAAAAGAAGAAAAATATTAAAAGTAAGTTTCAATTCTGCCACGTAGAAATAAGCATATTTAACATATTTCTGTTCAGTCTTCTCCCTCAGTCTGTTTATTCTGCATAGTTAAGACCACGTTGTACATATCATTGGTGACTTTGACGTTTTCACGTTCATGCATATTTCCCACACACGTCAAACCTTTTTGTAAAAATAATTGTAAGGCCTGGCTGATATGGCTCAGTGGATTGAGCGTGGGCAGACGGTCCTGCGTGGTCTTCACACCACCTTGACCTCAGAGACACGGTGACCTGCAGGAGGAGTGGGGACTGTCGGTCACACACGCTGGCCCAAGATGCAGACACACAGGGACCCGGAGCATCTGCAGCTGGTGCATCCTGTGCCTGGCGGCTGGGGTGGTGGCTCCCCATCAGCCTTCGCAGCCCTGAGGGGCTGCCGCTCTGCCCTCTCTTCCAAACTCTCATGCATGATTCTCTGTGGACAGCCTCACCCTGCCCTGTCAGGGAAGAACGTTCTAGAAGTTCAGTGAGCACCGCTGGCCAGAACAGAGCCAGCCGAGCTGACACAAGTGCCGGTCAAACCCCGCAAACAGGCCCAGGCTCAGCAGAGGGGTTGGAACGATGCGGTGGCTCGGAGAACAATCTGAAACGTGCGAGCAGAGCCGGGACACATGCTCTGCCACTTTACCGGTTGTTGCGACGCTGGAAGTCAGAGTTGAGGAAATAAGGCCGAATAAAGGGAACCAGAGTCCTACCAGGGCCAGGAGCAGCGCCACAGCTAAATAAACGGATAAACAATTCAGCGCACTGCATGAAATGCTGTGAATCTGTTGAAAGCATTTTTGCAGAGTACCATGACATGAAAATAGCCTGTTACCGTGTGAAGCTAACACACGCGATTTCACACGTGGTGTGAACACAGGCCTGGAAGACAGAAACACCATCCAGAGGAAGGGGCGTTTTGGTTCCAGCGGTGGCTGACGCTCAGTCCCCTCCCTCTTCACATGCTCCGTGCCCACCAGTGCTCCCGCAAAGCAGAGACGCTCCCAGGCCCATGCTGTGAGGACGACAGGGCAGAGCACGGGGGACCCCACGAAACAGAGGGTGTGCAGACAGAGACACCGAGTCCTGGCACCATCTCAGGGCCCCTAGGAGCTGCAGGCTGTGGTCAGGGACCCAAACAGAGAAGTCCCACCAAGCGGGGAAACACTGAGAATGGAGTGAGTTCTGGTAGATCCAAAGAGGAACAACGGGGGCTTGAGGACAGAAGCGCCAGGCCTGGGAAGCCACCGATCTCAGGGAGAGAGGGAGGACTCGGGAGGAGGGCCACAAGGCTGAGGAGAGAGGTGACAAGGTGGCGAGGTAACCAGTTTGCTATGGAGGGAAAAACAAGCAATGGTAGATTTTTTAAAAAATCAGGAGGTAGTTAAGCCTTCCTTCTATGTACCCCCCAAAAGAGTATCACAGATCGGAGGGAATATGCCTCATTACACAGAGAGAGTCCCCAAGAGGTGCAGCCCCTCTCCCAGCTTAGAGTAAGCCCCACACGCTGGGAAAACAGGGCGCAGCCAACAGAATCGAGTAGCGTGAGCAGTACCCGAAAATGTGAATTCTCTGCGAGTCAACACACAGCAGACTGCAACCAACATGCAAGAGCCAGCCTGGCTGAATTATCCTTGAACGAGCATCTGAGAAGGTGATAAAACACAGGGAATCGGAATTTCAAAAACTCAGAACAAACACAGACACAAACCTAGGAATGTGGGGAATGGGAATTGACTTCGGAATGAAATAGTAGGAAACACAAAGTCCTCCCGAAGACGGAGACAAAATCGGTGTGTACCCAAGAGCAGGAGCCTCGGGCTGAAAAGCTGATGAGAAGTAATGAGGGAAGTCTTGAAAGTAGACAAGGAAATAAATAAGAGCAAAGAGGTGGAGATGTGGAGGGAGTAAGAGGCGGACAGAAGAAAATGCCCATGCAGCCCTGGAGCAGCAGCCAGCAGCACCGATAGGTGGGTTCTGGGCCCGGACAGGGGCCAGGGGGCGTTCTGGGCCTGCGGAGAGGGCTGCCTGGCGCTGAGACCGCCAACCTGGACAGCAGCTCCGAAACGTGTCTCTTAAAGTGCTCCGACTTCACGGATGAAACATACCCACACGGAAACAGGGGCGTCTCCAAACCTCCAGGCCAGGGGACCAAGGATCTCAGAAGTAAACTCACCAGGATGGTGCCTGAGACCCGGACAGAGGGCACCAGCAGAACCTCACTCTCAAGAAACGCTGTGAAAGGCGTGTGTGCCAAGGGTGTGCGAGCCACAGGTGTGAGAAGAGGGAGCCCTGCCAAGATCCACGGGGTATGTGTCGGGGGAGGGGCTCACCGGTGGAAATAACCTGGACCTTCGCAGGACAGAGGGTGAGCCCTGCGTGTATGTGGGTGTGTCTGTAGACCTGAAACTAAACGGGGAGGGGGAAGGTGGCAGGATGTGAATGTAGGGAAAACAGACAAGAGAGGAATGAAAGGGGACAGTCGGACAGCTTCCCAATCGCTACGCCACAGGAAGTGACGGCCTCGGAAGTCACCTGGGATGCTGACCTGCCAGGTCATGGGGGGCTGTGCAAGATGAAGTGGGGCTAAGGCCACACTGTCCTGAAGGCCAAAAAATGTACATTTTACAGGAGAAAGCAAAGTGGCTGGGTAGAGGAAGGAGCCCAGTAAGTCCGTCCCCAAAGCCATTCACGTTTCAGAGATACAGGCCAACACGCCCGTTACTTCAACAAACGTGACTGGGGCCGTTTTTCTGTTAGGTGAAGATTCTCAAATTGGCTGCAAGGAAAAAAACCCCAGGTTTGTGCGGCACATAAACATCAACGCATTCCAAGTGAGCCAGAAAGGCTGAACAATGCCAACAATAACACAACCATCAGACAAAAGTACGCCTGGACAATGAAAAGACATAGGAAAGCAGGAATTCTGATTCTGGTATTTTACAAAATAGAATTCAAGCCCCCGGTCAAACGTCCCCGAGAAGAGCCTTCTGTGTGTGAGGCTGCTTTTCACAGTGGACGCCGAAGAGTTCAGGTGCCACCGTCCAGAGAGAGATACTGTGGCAGCCCTGGGGACGAACAGGACAGTCCAGAGCAGGGCTCTCTTAGACTGTCATCAGCCCCAGTCAGGCAAGTGGGTCACAAGCAGGCAGAGATGTGAAAACCCACGAGCCCCATAAGGTGGGGTTCCTGAGCATCCCTCAGCCTTCATGGATATTCATCAAAACCAACTGCAGGTGAGGTCACACAGGAAGCAGGTCCTCGAAGTGACAGTGGCGTAAACAACAGTCCCAGGTGGCAGTGCAGTCAAACTGGTCACGAGTGACCCATGTCTTACATAGATCCTTCTCTGCGGATATCTGAAGTCTGTAAAACAGGTTTTTGGAGACGGGATGAGCAATCCAAAGTGGCGGAACTTCTGAAAAATAAAGAAAACGAGAGCTGAACTTATCAGAAGCCAGGACCGTGATTCACAGGCTTCACGGTGAACAGAAAGTAAAGATCAGCGGGGAAGGAAGTGCCCACCCTAAAGTTGGAGAGAGAATAACAACGTTTAACAAAAGAAGGAAAAATTAAGACAAGCACAAATTCATGAAGTAGAAAACAAAAAATTAGAATTTGTAAATGAATAAAAATGCTAGTTCTTTGAAAAAAAGTAATAGAAAACCCAGCGCCTGATTTCAAAAGCAAAGCGGAGGTAAGTAAACACCGGCAGAGGCAGAGGCGGAGGGGCGGGACTCCGAGGCGGGGGCGGGGCTTCGTGGGCTGGAGCCCCGCCCCCTCGTCCGCACACCTGCGGGCCCCGCCTGCCCTCCCCGCGCCTCCGCGGAAAGGAAGTGACGTCACTGGCCCTGGTCTTCCGGAGCGGCGGCTGCGCGGTCTGGGGCCGCAGCCTCGTGCGGGTGCCCCGCGTGACCCTGTGGTCCTCGGAGCCGCGGGCCAGGTGCGGACTCCCACCGCCAGCAGGTGCTGTGTGGGCCCCGTGCCCGGCACGCCGACGCAGCCGGTGGCGCTCGGAGCGGACCGTCTCAGCGGGGCTCAGAGGCACAGCCCGGGCCTCTGGACGCGCGGGAAAGCCTCCTGCGGCCCCAGCACACGCTGCGTTCCGGGGAGCCCTTCTCGCAGTGCACAGCACTTCGGGGGCTTTCGCCTCGGGCGGGTGTGTGGAAATAACACTTGCTCCTCGCGTGGCCGCGCATGCTGAAACCCGGTGAATCTGCATGGTTTGCGGCGGGTCGCATTCGGTCCGTGTTTGTGGTCACAGGAGAGCTCAGAGCACCCGGGGCGGGGCCCACAGACGAGCAGTGACGGCCAGAGGTCGCGGACCGGTGTACTATACCAGTTTGGCCAGCAGTCCCCGAGCGATGGTGCCAGCTCCCCGCGCCTCGGCCCTCCAGCTGAGAGGTGAGGGGTCTGACTAGGGCTCCCCGAACATGTTCCCAGCTGCTCTAATCTGTGCTTCTTCCGACCTCACAGCTGGGAGCGCCCGAGTGCAAGCCGAGCATCGACCTGGATGGAGCATTCCGGCTGTGGTCCCCAGGGCCTCTGAGGCGCTGCAGGCGGGCTGGGGGCGCCGGGACTTCCGATCAGTCTGCAACCTTCAGAGACTCTGAGCCCATGGCCCTCTGCCCAGGCCTCTCCTGGTTTCAGCAGTGACGGTCCTGGGTGAGCCAGGAGGACTGTCACCTTGGAGCTCCCCGGGGGGACATGCCTGAGCACAGCCCTGGGGGCCTCATGTCCCAGCAGCCCTCAGCTCCTGGACCCCTCGGAGCCCCTCTGGTGAGACAAGCCAGTAAAAGTAAGTCTGTTTTTTTAAGTGAAGCTTCTTTGGGGGAAGCCACGTGGTTGTTGATCAGTGAGCTGCCAGGTGCTTCAATCCCAGCCACCCTGCTGTGACAAGGACCTGTTGACATTGTCTGTCACGGCCCTGCTTCCCCTACAACCTGGTGACCCAGCGTTGTGCCCAGGCCCTGCAGCACCGGTGCTAGTGGTGACTAAGAGAATTTAGGAAAAGTTACCTGGACACTTCCTAGAAGCTCATTCTTGAGCCCCAAGCCACCAAGAGGAGCCGTATGAGCTGGCCAGCCGCCCCAGGACACTCCCGCATGTGGGGCGGTGGTGCCCCCACCTGCAGCCCCATGAGACGGACGCTGAGGAGCCTCGGAAGCAGTTGGGACAGCATCTAGGTGCTTTCAGGTGCCATTGGCTATAACCTCCAAATGAAACCCAGCGGGGCCAGAATTAATCTGCTGCCAGTTTTATCACAGCTGTAAACCCTGCCAGGGCTGGACAGCGCTGTGACATCGCCTTTATCCACACAGCAGACAGGGTGGCCTGGGTCACATGGCTGGGCTCGGTTTTATGGCCAGCGCGCTGAGAGATTAAGTGGGCCCCTTTCCTAAACCCGTGGGAACACATGGCGTCCTGTCCTCGCGCCACCCCAGTGCGGCAAGGGAAGTGCTTTCCCACTGCGTCTGAGCCACCGTGCGAGGCAGTAAACATCTGTTTGGAAAATGTCTTCTGACCCAGATCAAAAGGAGGGGGTTACTGGTGAGCTGCCTGGCCCCCAGGCTTCACCCCAGCCCCAGGCGGCACTTCCAAAATTCGAGGGACGCCAGCCTTCGTGGTCGCACCAAGCGGAGCATTTAGAAATGATTTTCCGAGTGAGCCTGTGGTGGGAGTTTGCCACCAGCATGGGCCCAGCCCAGCGGCCCTTGCACAGAAGTGCACAGTCCGGGTCAGGAAGTCTGGGTGGGGCCTGAGACTCTGCATTTCTCCCAAGACCCGGGCGAGGCCAGCGAAACCCACTGATCGATGGCCCACCGATGGTCATAGGCAACCTTCCCTGAGCCCGGGCAGACCCCGCTCCTAGTCCCCCACTGCCACAGCTCTGACCTCCCTGTGGCACTGCGGCCGTGATGATGACGATGCCCCACCATGCCCTCGGGAGCCGTGCCCTCTCTTCTCTCCCTGAGCCACTCTGAGTTCTTGCTCGTAAGTTGTTAACACACCAACCCGGAAAGCCAGGGGGCAGAGGTGGAAACATGTGGGTCGTGCTGGACACAAGTCTGCCTCGTCACACAGTGCACAGGTCACCAGTCGGGCTACCTCCTGCCAGGGCCTCCCCTGATGAGTGGGCAGCCTCTACAAGGGCAGCCAGGGCCAGAGACAGGGTCTGGAAAAGAAGCCCAAACACGGAAGACTCATGTTTCATGGAAAGTTTTCATCTTATTTTGGTGTTGTCAAGCTTAAAATAACAGCAGCAAAAATAAAATAAATATATTTTTGAGATAAAATAAACCCACATCACCAACACAACCCTCTGAAAGCATGTCTGCTCCCCTGAGTTCTCACCTCAACCTTGCAGGGCGGTGGGTGTCTTCTCCTCGTCCTCAAACCCAGGCTCATGTGTAGTGCGGGACGCAGGCTGACGTGGGTCCCTGCCTGCTCCAGAAGAAAGGGGATGTGTCACCCGTGGTATCAGAAGAGTCACGAAGGAGGGCGAGACCCCTTCAGGCACAGAAAGGGTGCACTCACTTCTAACAGGTGCATAGCCCAACGGGGCCCTCGGCACTGGGAAGACTCCACAGCAGGCAGGCACGTGGCGGGTCCTCAGTCAGTGTCCTCGGGAAAGTAGGAATCATCTCCTCCTGGAAAGTAACTTGAAAGGTGAATCGTGAGCATTCGATCAAAGAACTCTGTCTCAAAGAGAGAGTCTTTTCTCCATCGAGATCTGGGTAGGGGTCTCATTTACATAGCTGGGCGTTCAAATAAATACCTGACAATGTGGAAAGCACATTCAGTGAGAAAGGTCCAGTCTTTAACGTTGTCTGTTGAGTGCTTTTGTTTCCTGTTAACAGGACTGTAAATTGGGGGGAAATCAGGACAGAAATTCAGCAGCAGGTGCCAGGGAGCTGAAAAGACGTTCAGAAGCATTTCACTCGTGGAGATTGGTCCTAAATACATCATCGGGCAAGGACTTAAGACCATGTGTTCCAGCACGCAGGTGGCAGACAGTCTACAATCGTCCTCTTGGGTGGAAACTGATGTGCGCACGTGGTGAGCCAGGGCCGGAGGCAGACAGCCGCTGACTGCAGCTGGACCTGCTCAAGGAAGGTAGTGGCTCCACATTTCCTTTTCCTCGCCCCTAAAATGCACCTGCATTGTCGTCAGATTTAGTGAGGTCATGCATGGAAGTGCCTCTGCATACCTGCCTCATGGCAGCCACGTGACAAGTGGCTCCTTGACCACACAAGGTGGCAGGTGGCCAGGCTGCTGCTTACTCTCCGGGAGAACACACCTTGCCAGGAGGTGAGGTGGGTGTGTGGCTTCCCCATGGTGTCTTTGGTTCGGTGTCACAGCGGTCTGAGAGCAGGATGAGTGGGGAAGTGCCCCCTCTGCCCGTCCCCCCGCCAGCCTGTGGAAAGTTGGCGCAGTGTCTCCCTTAAGTGTCCTGTGGGATTCACTGGTGAGCCCGCGGGGGCCCGATGCCTTCCCTCGTGGCAGGTGATTAAGCATGGATGCGATGTCTTTGGAAATACAGGCCTGCTCAGACTATCGATCTTTCCTGGTGTGGTTTTTGGCAGAGTGTCTTTCAAGGACTGATCGGTTTCAAGCGGATTCTCAAATTTGTGGGGATCTGGTTCTCACAGTATTTCTTCATTGTCTTACCTTCCGTTCGCTGTAGCCGTGTCGCCTCTCTCATTTGCGATGTTAGTGGTGTGTGTCTTTTCTCTCATTTCCTTCATTAGCTTGTCATGAGGCTTATCGATTGTATCGATCCCTTCAAAGAACCAACCTTTGGCTGACTTTCTCTGTGGATTTCCTCTTTCCGAGTTCATCCGTTTCTGCCATAATCCTCGTTTGTTTGGGTTTTTTTGTTTAGGGTTTCATTCGCCCTTTTTTCTAGTTTTATAAAGTGGAAACAAGATTATTGCGTGTAGAGATTTCCTTTTGTCTCATCTATGCATTTAATGATATAAATTCTGCTCTAAGCACTGCTTTTTACTGTATCTTGTAACTTTGGAAATTGTGTTTTTATTTTCATTTAATACTACATATATTTTTAAAAATATGGTCTGCCCAGAAAGTATCCAGTCATGTAATGTGAAAAATAGAAACGTGAACTGAAGAAGACACAGGGTACAAGAAACACTGTACACAGGACAGTGACGCCTCATGCCCTTCAGAGGATGCTCCTTGGGACCTCACGCAGTCCTCCCAGTCGCTACCAGCTGCCCTGTTGTATTTCCCTGAATCTCACTGATGGTCTGAAATCTCTTCCCTTTCACAGGTGATTTTAGTTTGGGGAAAAGCCAGAGGTCCCAAATCTGGGCTGTAGGGGGGCTGAGTCACCTGGGTGATCTGATGTTTCACAAAAAACTGCACAAGACGTGATGCATGAGCAGGTGCCTTGTGATGAAGCTGCCAGTCACCAGCTGCCCACAGCTGTGGCCTTCTGCGTCCTCTGAAGAGTTTCCACGGAGGAATGTTCAAGGTTAACGCAAAATCTGACGCAGATTCGTGGCTCTACTCGCTCAGTCATTTTGAATGTGATGGCCACACAGGACACACGCTCACTCAACAGCATCTGCCACCCCCACTGACCAGTACAGTGAAGTCATCATTGTTCACACACGAGCATTCCAGTCCCCGCTCCTTGGCTGCCAGGTGACTTCGATGTTGTGCAAACCATTCTCATTATATTAACAATGGCTGGACTTTTTCTGACAGACCTCGTGTATTTAGTTTCTCCTGGGATTTCTCTTTGATCCAGGGGTTCCTTATAGAAGTGTGTTGTTTACTCTCCATGGATCTGGATGTTTTCAAGTTGCCTTTCCATTATTAATACCATGGTGATCTGAGAGTAGAAAATGTATAATTTCTGTTCTTTTAAATTCTTAAAGTGTGTTTTCTGGCCCAGAATAGGGTCCATCTTGATAAATGTTCCAGGTTGAGCTCAGAGAGTGGGAGCTCTCCTGCTGCTGGAGGAAGCAGTCTCGGGGTGTCCCTCCCATGCACCTCACCGTCTTGCTGTTGGGCTCAGCTCTGTCCTCCTGTCTGCCTGCCTGCAGGACCCGCCCCTTTCTGAGGACGGGCTCTTCCCATCCGTACAGAGCACTCACCTGCTCCCCTCACAGCTCCGTCAGTCTGGGCCTCCTGCAGCTGGACGCTCCGCTGCCGGGCGCCCACTCGTCTTCCTGGAGAGCAGACCCGCATCAGCACACAGAGCCCTCTCTCCTCGCTCTGGAGTCCGCACTGGCTGCAGTTCATAAAGCCACCCCTGTTTTCTTGCCTCACGTTTTTCTCCACCCCTTACTTCTCCTTTGCATGTGTCTTTCTACCTAAAATGCATTTTGTGTAGACAACATATACGAAGTTGTTTTTGTAAAAATCCTCACCCGAGGACAGTGTTCTCGTTGCTTTGAGGGAGAGAGGACAGCGGAAGAAACATCGATGCGAGAGAGAAGCGCCCGTCTGTTGCCTCCAAACGTGCCTGGGCCGAGGACCAAACCTGCCACCTGTCGGTGATGGATCGACGCTCCAGCCCACCGAGCCACCCCCGCAGGGCTTGGGCTGTGTCTTCGGATCCAGTGACCATCTCTGCCTTTGGCTGGTGCGCTCAGACCCTTGGCACGCGGGGCGAGGGTGGCAGGCTGGGTTGACGTCTGCCTCGCTCACCGCTGTTTCCTGTCTGTGGCCGTGGACCTTCCTCCTTATTTCTGTCCTCCACTCTGCTTCGGCGTTGTGTGGTTTTACATTTTCTGTGATTCCATTTCCTCTCCCTTATCAGCACATCGTTTGCACTTCTTCTTCCCTCACTGTGTGTATTGGCTGCCCTGGAATTTGCACATACATTTACAGCTGGTCCAAGCCCACTTTTAAATCACATTACGCCAGTTCCAGGGTAGAGTTAGCACCTTTAACGACAAAACAACTCACCCCTCCTCCCTCCTGTCCATGTGGTCGTGCCGTCGCTTCAGTCGAACAGAAACAGACTCAGCAGGTTGGTTCCATGGGGCTCTTTGGGTGCCCCAGACATTCCGGCCTAATTTTGCAGCTCCCATCAAAATCACCTACGGGGGAAAAATGCTCCCTTATAAATAAATCAGTCAAAGGAATTGCCAAAGCTGCTTTGTATTCCAGAGCCTTCTGCAGCTTTTAAAAGCTACCTATTTTCTATAATAAGAGCAGTGACTATTTTACAGAACACCAGCAACTCCAGGCTGCAAATCCAGGGACCACCAAATGCGCCCCACGAAACCCCCATTTCCACATTAAGCCACTGCCCACTGACAGACCCAGAGCCCCCTGGAGCCCCTCGCCTGTGTGCTCGCCTGCTGCGTTGGCCTCAGAGCTCACAGTGATGGTCCTGCCCTGCCAAGGGGCTGGTCCTCTGTCCCGGGCCACGCTCTGGGGTGATATCTCGTGGGACCATCTAGGGCCACAATAATTAGGCACCCAGGGATATTTTTGGAGATGGATGCCATAGATGCCCTCCAGTGGTCAGGGTTCACAGGGAACGGCCGCACACATCGGTCTTGCTGCCGACGGGGTCAGAGAACAGGAGTGGTGGCTAGCACCCGGCTCCATGAGACCAGAAGTGCAGGACCCCACAGCTGCTGACAGCGCCTTGATGCGCACCGGGCACTTACGTGTGTGCTCCCACCCTCTCTCCCCAGACCCTCTGAAGGCTCAGGAAGCTGCTCCCCCTGCTTCCAGCGCCTGCTCAGCAAGGTTGGGCCCCAGAAGCACACCAGGCGAAAGGCCACACACCACATGGCACCGTTCACAAGGAAAGTCCAGCAAGGCAAACGTGGCGACCCAGAGAGCAGGCCAGTTTGCTCAGGGCTGGCGTGGGAGTGGAGATTCACGGCCACTGTCCCCCCACACTGGGGGACTCCCGTCACAGGTAAGCTGTCCCTGGAGGAAGCGGTTGGGCATCTATGCGGACGCACGCACACAACCCATCCGTCTCGCTCCTCCCTCCCACGTGTTTGTTCGGGAGAAAGAAAAAGAAGAAAAGAACCGTTTGCACTAAGGCCTGTCCTGTCCTGTCCGAGTCGACAGCAGCTTCATTCTCGGTAGCCAGGAGCTGGGGACCCCGCGTGTGTCACTGAGCAGTGAGGGGACGGACACAGTGCAGCAGGCCCGTGTGCGGGAGCTCCGCCCACAGTGAAAAGGACAGGCCAACGACGTGCCACAACACGGTCGAGCCTCACAACCCACCAAGCGAGGGCTTCAGGGCACGAAGGCTCTGCAGTGCCACCCCCACCTGCTCCAGCGTGGGACCCCAGGTGAGTGTCCAGGCCCCGCCCCACCCTGCCCCCCTGAACCGCCCTGGCGTATTTCTGGGTGCTGCCCAGGAAGCTCGGACCCCTTGTTGAATGGTGACCATTTGCAGAGAAGGCACGTTAAATCACGGTGCGTCCACTTCCTTAAACAATGCTGAATGGGGGTGGGGGAGGCAGTGTCACCTGGAGTCAGAGGGCAGGGGTCAAGGGTCCCCAGACTGTGGCAGGCACATGTGAGAATGACACCAGGGTGGAGTGACAAAGTGACCGTACAAAGCAAAGCCCTGAGCCGTGTGCACGCTGCTCGGAGCGAGGTGGGAGCCGCGGCCTTGGGCACTTTCCTCCAAAATGCTGGTGGACACAAAACCGGTGACATACGGACACACTTCGCCCAGCACATGTGTCTTTCCTGGGACAGAGTCCAGTCTGCGGCCACCTGCACCTGGGCACGTGCGTGTGGGGGCCCGCATTTGATCTGAGGGGAGACCTGGGGCCCATGCAGGTCCGTGTATGGGAGGGATGTGCTTCCTGTGCTGGGCACACAGGACACGGTGGCATAGTTCTAATGCCCTGATGCAACCGGTCACTCTGTACGAGCAGAGGGGACCCTGCCTTACGCAGCATCTGCAGCACACCCGACAGGTGGTCGGTGACACATGTCCACCGCTCTTCGTCGGTATTCTAATGGAATTGAGTTAATCTTCAAAGCTTTTTGCTCGTTGTGCCTTATTTCTGAAAAAACATTGCCTCTTTTCTGAAACTGCAGTGGAATCTTCACGTTGCCTAGAAAAGGTTTTAAAATGTTGCTTTCCATGCGCAGTTTTTCAGGTTCCTGGAGTCTGTCTCCACCACTGCCTGTTGGGAGCCGTCCCTCCTGGTTTCAGGGACTGTAGCCTTTTGTCCCACAGCTGGGGCTGAGTGACAAGGCCTTGGGGACATGAGCCACTAAGGAGACAGGACATTACCTCCTGGTAGGAACGCAGGCCCTGCCTCCCTCACTTCCATCTGCTTGGCCCAGGTGGATGGCTGGTTAGCCAATGACAGGTAAGATCCCTCAAAGGAGGAGGGACAAATTAAGACAGTCACTGTCACGATGGGCCACCAGGGAAGGACTTAGGGGTCTTCAGAAAAGGAGTAGAAAGACCCTCACCCCTCGGCTTTGTCATAACCCGAGTCCTCAGTCTTTCTGCAAAAGTCTCCTCGTCTCTTGGCTGCTTTGCTGTCCCCGCCCGACTCAGCCTGAGAACTATGCCAGAGGCAGCCGCGACCTTGGACTGGAACAGACGGCTCCTGGGGGAGTGCAGGGGGAGTCTGGCCCGAGGAAGAATGCACATTGTTTGCTTTGAGACCCGCTCTGCCCTGTTGCTATGAAACAGACACTTGAACTAGAGCCAGCCCTGACCAGAGAGAGTCCTCTGTTTCAAGGGTTATCCGTAAATGATGTCAGCAGCATGTTGAACACTGGTTGGTGAGCTTTATGTGCACACCGTGCGTCTCTGAGCTGAACCCAGTAAAAACGCAGGGAAGCAGGTGTTCAGGACCTTTCTCCTTTGAGGGACTGGTCACCTTTCCTCCCCAAGCAGATCACACATCAGACATCTTTATTTCTCATCTGTGACGGCCAGGGGGGTTCTCCGGGCAGAGCCCCCCATTAGCTGCCCCCGCACCTTCATCGAACAGCGCTCCCCCCTGCTCTCTACAGCCTCCTGTCCAGCCAGGGGAGCCTGGGATGGACCTCAGAGGGCCCCTGGGTCCATGAGCCTATGGCCTGCACCAGCATGACCCGCTCTTTGTCACTGTAACTTCATGGAAAGTCCGGTGCCCGCCGGAACGGTGCTCCACATCCCCTCCAGGACTTCCAGTGGTCTCAGTGGTTTTCACCCCTTTCTACCGGCTCACACGTGAGTTTTCAGCATTAGGGGCATCCAGCTCTGTTTCTGCGTGTTCCAGCTGGCCTCTGTGTTACTTAAAAACGGTCTTAAGGTTTTCACGCAAAGTTCCCTTTTGTTGGATTCGCCATTAGCTCTTTTATTTCCCGTGCTGCAAGACGAGACCCCAGCATGGCGCTTTCTCGCTGAGGCCACGGAGGCTGGAGCCCAGCCGCTGAGTGCCGTCGCGGGCCCAGCAACCTCCACACTCACGCACCCGAAATTAGGCCTGCGCACCTCGGTCACCTGCTCGACCGACAAACAGCCTTGGCCGTCCCCCTCCCTACAACTGGTGTTTCTCACTTTGCTTTTCCTTCTAGAAAGGCCGTGGTGCTGTTGACGGGCACCGAGCAGTGATGGCCACCCCTGTCTTGTTTCTGACCACACGCAGGGTCTTTAAGTGTGGCCTCTGGTACTCTGTGTGAGTTCCGGAAGACACGCCATCCTGTGCCTCGTGACACGGGCCCAGCTCTCTGAGGTGCCAGCTGAGAGGGACCACAGCCTGCAAAGCCCACAAAGGGCGCACAGAACGGCTGAGCAGAGGGAAAGTTGAACAGAAGCGTGGCCTCTAGAGGAAACGGCGGGGCGGCAAGTACCCCGAGTCGCCCCAGGGCGGGCCCAGTGTGCGTGCAGTTACCAGGTGAGTGTGCCCGAGATGGCGCAGGCTCAGGAAGCAGCACCTGCACGGCTGAGGTGACCGGGGGCCGGTGGTGGGCGGCAGGTGGCGGGAGGGGCCGCAGCCTCGATGCAGGCAGCCAGGCTTGGGCTGTTTCCTTCTGGAGTATGACAAGGGCACCTCTGTGCCCAGTAATGGCCGTGGGGTCCTCTTCCAACTTCCTGACCTGCCTTTTTCACTGACTACAAAATTTCATCAATGCCCTTTCTGCAGCTATTGAAAAATGTCCCCCTATTTACTCTGTCATTGTCATGAATTGCCGCATCTTTGAATATGTTGGATAAACTGCACTCGGACAGCATGTCCCTTCTGTGTCCCGCGTGCTGCTGGACTGGGTTTGTGATGTATTTTGTAGAAATTCTGGCTCTATTTTCACCAACGAGACGGCACTGAATGTCCTCTCTCTTCTTTTATCTGGCTCCGATGCGGTCTCTTGGCTCTCCCAGCCTGAAAAGACGGGTTAGCGGTGATTCCCGTTTCGCTGCTGAGACTCTGAGATGATTTGCCAACGACGAGGATTACTCCGCCCCTGGAGGTCGGCTGGGACTTGGACATAACAGCACATGGACCTGGCAAAGTGTCCTTCAGGTGATATGTTGCTGGAGGACAGGCGGGACCTCTGGTGGGCTTTTTACTTAAAATCGCACGTTGTGAACGGTTTTAGGTCTGACTGGCGCGGCCGCCGACCCCCTCCATTTCTCGGCTTCTCACCTGCTGTTTCCTAGGGTTTATTGGTGTGCTGGGATTTCACATGTGTGTTCGCTTGTTTGTTCCAGGTCTTCCCTGCTATCGTGTAAGTTCCTTAGGGACTCGGCCCCTTTTCCACAACATTCCTAGGTAATGGAATCGCCCTGCCGCATCCTAGGCACGCAGTGATGTGTGGATGGCCCACGCAATATTACAGTGAGAACAGAGCTTTTCCTGAGAAAACTGGAATGAGTCAATATTCTCCTTTAGTGCATCACGTTGTGTGTAAGGTCCTCTCAATGGCAAACAAAATACATTCAGGGAATGACTGTTTTTTTAAATGAATGGGAAGATTTTATAAGAGTAGCTACTCCCGAGAAATATAGGGCGGTGCATCCAGGCCCAGCTGGGCCGCCCTGGGCCCGTAAATCCTCCTGAGTGTGAAATGTGCTCCGGTTTGCATGTGGGCAGCTGGGAGCAGATGGAAGCACGGTCTTCCCCAACGGACCTGCTTCTGGGTTCACGGGCAAGCAGAACCCAAGTGCTGCAGACAGCTCTGTCAGCCCTCCGAAGGAGATGCGTCTGTGGGTGTCTGTTTGTAATGAGGTGTTCACCCAGCAAAACTAAGGTATGCTTTAAGCCGATGACTCTTCTGTACAGTGGACCTGTGAACGGCATGGGCTCGAACGGAGTGGGTCCAGGTACACGAAGACTTTCTCAGTAAATACTGTAAGGTGTTTCCTCTTCCTTATGACTTTCTCAGTGACATATTTTTTTCTCTAGCGTAACTTATTGTCAGAACAGCACATCACGCGCATCACGTACAACGCACCTGCTAATTGATTTCTGTGTTACTGGTTCCAGTTCCCGGGGCTGTCGGCAGCTAAGGGTTCGGGGCACCCAAGGTTACACACGGGCCTTCAGCCGTGCAGGACCCCCGGCCCCCACGCTGCTCACGGCCAGGTGTCCTGTGGGGCCTTGCGGAGCTGTTGGGCACATGAAGTTTGCAGCAAAGTGTGTACGATGCATTTACCCGGCACGTGTTCAGCTGGGTGACCCCTTCTTATGCAGGATACCCAGAAAAAATGTATTTTAAAAGTGAAGAAGAAATAAATACACCTTCAAACATACAAGAGCTAAAAACTTCAGCCCCCCAGACCTGAGCGAAAAACAAATCATGTGTCACTCCTGTGTTTGAGAGCCCTTACTGGGTCCCTGGGCAATAATAATAATGATGATAATGAGATTGATGAGAGAGCTGGGGGCCAGGTGGGGGAGCCAGCAAATTGGTTGCCATGTCTTTCTGAGAGCCTTCGGCCCGTGGCCGTGACTTCACTGGGGACAGAATCTAGGCTGCAGACGCCCACCCCAGCCCTCACAGACCTTCAAAGATGTCGCCCCATCGACGCACGAAAGGCATCCCACCGAAGCTCCCCGTGTTCTTCCGTGTGCCTGTGCCTGTGCCTCCCCCGCCTGCCCGAGCAGTTTCAGGCTTCGGCCCTCATGGTGGACTTGGAGCAGTTTGCCGGTGCCGTTCGGGCGTGGTTCTCTCCCCTCTCACTGCGCTGCCTGCGTCTGTGGGTTTAGTTTTCCTCGTGTGTGTGGAGTCTCCGACGGTTACTGCTGTTCACGTTATGCTCCCCCACGCCCTCCCCACTGAGTGAGGGCCGCTGCAGCTGAGGGAGCTCTTCCCCGTTTTTTAACTTTTTTCCTGTGGGTTTTTTGGACGATCGCTAACCCTGTGTTTTCACATTGCCAGCTCTTTCTTCCTTGGCCTCTGACCTGCCATCAACCCCACATGGCAAATCCCTGAGCCTCGGACACTGTAGATTTCATCTCTAGAAATTCGACTCGGATCTTTTTCAGTTTTCACTGTTTCTGCTTGCCATGTTCTGTCTTTCCGCTGACTCTCCAAAGCTGGCGACCCGATTACAGTGACTTTGACATTTGTACCTTCACAGACCTCTGTGCCAGGCTTCACTCTGGGCAGGTGGGTGTCTGTCCACCGTGGGCTGTGCCTCCTGTCTCTGCCCACGCCTCAGGGCCGTGAACGGGCCGTGCTGACTGTTGGTATCTGGGGTTTGCTCGGGCACGCAGCTGGGCTCCTGGGCATCGGCGTGGTGCCTGCGGGTCCTGCTTGTCAGCTTTCTTAGCTGGGGCCAGAGCAGCCTTCTGTCTGCGGCTCGTGACTTCGTCAGTGGGGCCAGACCCTTCTGAGTGTCCTGCCCGCTCCCACCGGTGATGCCGCTTTCTTCCCCGGTTGGCCGGGAGAGGAAGGGAGAGTAAAATCCAGGCATGTTCCGAAAGCCAAGAGAAGAAAGTGTCTCAAGAAAGGAGATGTCAACTGCAAAGATGGCTCCGTAGCCTCAGGAGGAGTTGCCGAGTCCCCTGCTGCCCCCGACAGAATCTCAAACTCAAGCCCTCCCACACCTAGCACCCCAGAGCTCTGACTGCACCTCACGTGGCTGCGCCTCGAAGTGTCTGCGAGAAGCTGGAGCGAATAAAAGGAATGGGACCCACGGGTGTGGGGTGTTTCTCCAGAAGAACATTTATCTCAGGCGGCCTGGATCTCTTCTCCTTCCTCTGGACTAGATGGGGGGCGGGGCGCAGTGTCCAGGAGCCTCCCATGAGCTGCCCACTGAGAGCCCCCGCCTGGGCCCCGCCATCCCTCTGCCTGAGCAGGAACCGCCTGCTCACCGGGGCTCCCTCCCGGCCCTGGGAGCCGGGCCCCGTTCCTCACCTGCCCGTCGGGCTGCCCGCACCCAAGTGTCCGGATCCAAGATGAGAACTTCGATCCCCAAACTCACCGTGCCTCTCTGCCGTGAGATGATGGATCAGCTGTTCGCACTCTTAGCTGAGTTATCTCATTTTGGAGAGGGTCCTGGCCCCGTGGGCAGGCCCTGGGGCAGGAGGAGCGGGGAGATGGGTTTATGAGGCTGCTCGGCCTTCACCCTGGTGATGGATGGGCCGTGTTAGCGGCCCCCCGGGGGGAGGGGCGATCGCGCGTCCTCATTCACAGGGAACCTGAAGAAAATGTGATTCACGGCGGCATGGAGTCAGACGGGATAAAAAGACCCATTTATTATTTCAGCTGTTCCTGAACATCACTTTTTACCGTTGTCAGGCCTGCGATATTCTGAGGGCAGAAGATTGCTCAATAAAACCATCTCAGGCCAAGATTTCTGCAAAGCAAGGTCTCCCCGCTCCCCTGGCAGGTGATTAGAGAGAACAGCCCGGCGGCCGTGAGCGGTGCGCACCGTGGCCCTCCTCTGCCCACGCGCCCCCGTGCCTGTAGCTCACGTGCCCCCCTTTGCAGCCGGCCCTTGGTGGGTGTGGATGTCTGAGTGATCCGGGCCTTCTGGCATTAGGCGCCCCAGTCTGGTCCAGGCTGCCGTGGGGACATGGGAGGAGTCTGATACTTCACCCCCTGGGCCAGAGGGTGAGCCCCCAAATGGTCCTACACGGACCAGTGAGTGGATCCTGGGGTCCCTGGGACTGCCAGGGTCCCCTTACATCTGCATGAGGGTAAAACACCACCTCTGCCCGGGGACAGGGTAGACCAACCTCCGAGTCCAGGAGAAGAGGACTCCCTGACACCCAGCACTGGCTACCCCACACCTCAGTTAAGGAAGGGTCCCAGGACTGCTCCCCAATCCCAGGAAGGCCTTTCTGCCGGGGGCTGATTCCCACCTCCCGCCTGGGGGCTGCTCCGTGGCAGGGACTCTGAGTGCTTCTTTCTGGGCCTTTGACGTCAAGGATGTGCCCACCTGGCCCTGTGATGGTCTGGCTGTTTCCATCTTCACACGACGAGCTGCGTCCCAGCCCCAGGCAGTGTTGGAGGGGCCGGTGGTTGGACAAGGCCCAGGAACGGCTGCAAAGGACATTGTAAAGGGCAGCTGAGCCGTCTGTGGGGTCAGTGCAAGCCCAAGGGGGCCCAGAATGGCCAGCTGCCCCCTGGGCGCTTCGGGCTGGCCTCGAAGCCCAGTTCCCCACGTTACCTGGAAATCACCTCCACCAGAACCCACCTTCCCCTCCTCCTCCCGCCTGCTGCTCCCACGCCCCTGGACACCCCTGTAAAACGACCGGGCCATCAGGAGCGGGCCCCGGGCGCCCGTCGCTCCCCAGGCCAGAGCTGGAGCCCGAGCCACGTGGGTGACGCAAGGCCGGAAGCCTGGTGGTGGCACCTCAGGCCGCCAGCAACCACTGTGGCAGCTTTGCTGAGCATTTTGTACATCTTTCCAGCTTTCTCGTTCCCGCTCTGAAGGGCTCTGGTTGCTGTGGAAACAGCGGGTCCTGGGGGCTCGCCTAAGGCTGCGCACAGGCGGGCTTATCTCTGCCCAGGGCGGGAGGCACAGCCCAGTGGGCAGGTGGAAGGACTGAGGCCACCGTCCTGCGCCCCGCTGTGTCCCGTGGGCTCAGTGCGGGCGTCTCGCTCCCCAGCCTCCTACCTGCGCGTTGAGACTGAGGCCGCCCGCGTGTGCCACGCTGAGCAGACATGCATCTGGCTCCATGTGTCCTCTCCGGGCTGCAGGCCTGCTCCATGCCAGCCGGTCGAACACTGTCCCTTCTTCTGCCTGTGGCATCGCTGACCCCTGGCCCAGGAGGCCCACCAGACCCACGGAGATGAAAACTGTGAGTACATGAGTGTGCAAGTGTGATTGTGTGCACGTGTGTTTGTGACTGTGTGTGTATGAGTGTGATTGTGTCATGCATGAGTGAACATGTGTGAGCAAGCATGTGTGTGTGTGAGTGTGAGTACATGACTGGGTATGTGTGAGTAGGTATGCATGTGTGAATGAGTGTGAGTGTGTGAATGAGTGTGTGTGAGTACACGAGTGTGGGGTGTATGAGTGTGTATGCCTGTGTGAGTGCATGAGTGTGTGAATGAGTGTGTGTGAGTACATGAGTGTGGGGTGTATGAGTGTGTATGCCAGTGTGAGTGCATGAGTGTGTGAATGAGTGTGTGTGAGTACACGAGTGTGGGGTGCATGAGTGTGTATGCCTGTGTACACGAGTGTGAGTGTGTGCATGAGTGTGTGTGAGTACACGAGTGTGGGGTGTATGAGTGTGTATGCCTGTGTGAACGAGTGTGAGTGTGTGCATGAGTGTGTGTGAGTACACGAGTGTGGGTGTGTGAGTGTGTATGCCAGTGTGCATGAGTGTGAGTGTGTGAATGAGTGTGTGAGTACGAGTGTGGGGTGTATGAGTGTGTATGCCTGTGTGAACGAGTGTGAGTGTGTGAACGAGTGTGAGTGTGTGCACATACAGAGAGAGGATGTGACTAAAACTGAGGTGTTGGCGAGGACTTTCCCACTTGCCGGTCCTTTGCGCACGCGGGAGACGCCGAGTCACATCTGAAGCCAGGAGAGCGGCGGGAGCATGAGAAGGTCTAAGGTGGCCAGGTCGGCCCTGAGGAGCAGGCCTGCTCCCCTGCAGGTCCGCCCTCCGTCCAGGGGCACCCAAGCAGCACACAGGCGCACCCTGGAGGCGGGGCGCGTGGACCCGAGGTCCACCATGCCCCCAGCGACGGAACCCTACGACTGAAATGGTCATAGCGAAGCTCGCACACAGCCCGGCTCCTGCAGCCGCTCCTGGGCCATCCTTCTGCCCAGGAGCCCGGTGTCCTGCGGTTTCCAGTGCTTCCCCTCCTTTCAGGGCAGGCAGCAGAGCGGAAACTCGGTCTCCCTGGGAGCTCCATGCTACAGAACCATTAGCTGCGTCGGAAGCCAAATGGGAGATGCACGTGACCACTAACCCTGGCGGAGAGTGGAAAGCTGAGCCATCACCGAGCAAGCAGGAGGAACGAGCCAGCAGACGGAGGGGTCAGCCGCGCAGGCTCTGCATGGAAGGATGGGCCCCAGGGCCACCCTGGGACCACTGTGTCCACAGCCCTGGCCACACACACAGGAGGGGGCCCAATGTCTTGACCAAGACCACACACTTGGGGTGGAGGTCCCCCTGCTGGATCTCCAGCCCCCTCCGTCAGGAGCACCCCCGCCCGGGCCGGGCTCGGGACCGGCCAGGCCGGGAGCCAGCTGCTAGCAGGCAGAGGTGCCGGGGGACCAATCGGCTGTGGGTTGGGATGAACGTGCAAGCTGCCACCTTGGCAAGATGGGCAGCTGTGTTTCCGTGAGCTGTGGAGGCCTGCTGGGCCCCTGGAGCTGGGATAGAGCGGACCTGCCGGCCCCCACAAAGGGAACCCCCAGAGTCTCCAAGACCCTCAGCGTCTTCCTTGCTTTGTCCTGGTTTTTCTCTCCCCATGCCTCCCAGGACAGAACTTGCCAAAGGGACTGCTGGCCTGTCCCGCATTTGGGGAATGCCCTTTGAAGTGACAAGCTGTTTATGCAAAGGCCCGATTCCCAGCCTCTCTCAGCTTTAATTAAAACCTTTGTAAACAAGGGGATGATCATCAGAAAAGCCCATCTACGGCACAACGAGAACAAGCACGGCCCGCTCAGCCTGTAATGGGGAAATAGTTTTCTTCTGAACTTTCCAGATGGGATTGTGATGCGCAGTTTAATGGAAGGTCATGGGCGGCGGCACCCACTGAATACACAAATATTTGCCTTCTGCATCCAAAGGCGCAGTGGGAGCCGTTTGTCAAAGCAAGTCCTGCAGCATCGACTGGGCTCCAGTGCCAGCAGACCAATAAGCCAATTAATTCTGGACACATTTAAAAGCAAATACAAGCGACCACCTGTTTTCTGGCGGCAGCTTTATGCCGTTCCCTGGCCCAGAACAGGCTGCCAGGCATCTGTGTGTCCGCGCGGCCCAGCCAGGGCTCACCGTCCTCCCAGCCCAGCGAGGGCCCCGGGCGCGCTGCCCACCCAGGCCTGTCGGAGCCAGCCACGGGCAGCTTTCAAAGCTTTGCCAATTTGAGAGAAACTTCCAGAATCACTTCCTTTCCGCGAACAGAATGAAATTTGCAGTAAAAAGGAAAAAATTTGAGTGAGGCACTCTTTAAGGAGAAAACCAAGACCCCAACACACCGAAGCTGAGGCCGTGGGGTCCCAGTGAAGCGATTTCGGGAATTCAGAAGCCGCGGTGATGGATGCTCCCGGTGCAGACCTTTCCGGGTCAGGTTCACCCTAAATCCAGGCTGATGGCACCTTGAGACCTCAAGTCACTCACATCTGCAAAGACCACACTTCAGAGAAGGCCGCATTTCCAGGTCAGGGGCTAGGACATCTTGGGGGGCACTGTGCAGCTTCCTCTGCCCTCTGGGGACAGAGAGAGGACTGCTCAGTGACACAGAACTCACGGGGACAAGAGACAAAACTAACTTGGAGAGACTAGACCCCTGGCCGGAGATGGGCCAGCAGAGTGGCAGGTGTGGGTGGGGTGGGGCTGCACAAAGGAGGGGGGCAGCCCTCTGAGAGCTGACGTATGCACAAGCAAAGAGGAGGTGCAGGCCGGGCCTCGGGGCGCGCTGTGTGGACGCGGCGCGCTGAGGAATCCCCTCCCTGGAAGTTAAATGGCTCGGCGCCCTGTCCAGCCCCCAAATGCCACGGCACTGTTTGCGCGAATGAATGAATAACTAAGCAAGTGAATCGAGTCAATAATTTAAACTCCTAGGGTCTCCGCACTCCCTTCAGCATTCCATTTGTCAAGTTTAAAATGAGAACAAAACAGCCGAAATGAGACAATTTCCCCATTCTAATCACAAATTCGCCCTCCTCCGTATCGCCCCATATCACAATGTAGAACACGTTATTATGTTGAAAAATCAGATAATGCAGCTCAGGTTACGAGGCTCAGAATTAAGCCTCTAGGAGAGAAAATAAACCTAGAATATTCAAGGCAAGTGTGGGCAGCCCTGGGCGTCGGGAGGCAGCAGTTTCTGGCTGTGCACTGTCCACAGCTGGCACGACTTCCTGCCTCAGCTTCCTGTCCGTAAGGCTGCCCAGCGTCCCCTTCACAGGGGGCCAGGGGCCAGGGGCTGGCAGACCCCGAGGTGGCTCATCCACACCCTCAGGAGAGATCTGAGTGCTCAGCGAGAGCCCTGCTTCCAATGAGGAGCAAGGAGGAAACAGAACCGGCCTCACGAGAGCCCACCCGGTGTCGGGCATGGCCCTAGATGGCGCTTCAGTCCCGAGAATTGCACCTCGTTTGGAGCTGAGAGCATGTGGCCTGTTTTCCCCGGTAGCTCAGCCCATTCCGTCGCCTCCCGCGTTGGAAGCTCTGTGACCAGGCGCGCACATCGGCCCTCCAGTCTTCCTGACCTGCTGGCCCTGCCATCGTGGGATGTGACCTGACCAGGCTGCACTTCTCGCTCTAAGATCTCGTTTGCATGTAATTAGTACTACACCCCACCCACCCACCCACCATCTGCTTATGGTTTGTGTTCGGGTACAGACAGGTCATAATTCATGCACATTTTTGCACACTCACTCACACCTGGCTTTTATTATGGGGAGGTATCACCTCGACTGTGCATTCCACAGTGCCAAGCACGTGTGCTGTCCTGTGCCCGCCACCACCACCTAGGTCCAAATGGACAGGCCGTTCCCGCGGAGCAGCAGCCATCAGAGCTCTTCCTCCAGCTCCCGCAGAGTCAGATTCTCTGAAACAATCTCCAGTCCAGGCTTTGGGTTTGTTGACAGCGGCACGGCATGGCTAAGCTGCTCCGTCATTAGCCTCTAAAAGATTTTTGCTAAAGATCTGGTGAAATAGCACTGATTTTGGATTCTTAAGGATTGCTTTGAAAGCCGTATTTTAAGCCTACACAACAGCTGGCAGCTCCACGTGACGGGGACAATGGCCTCACTCACCCACACTGGTCGGCTTGAACGACCAACAGCGGCGCTGGGACTGGGTGATGAGGTGCTGGAGTCAGGGTCACAAGTGTACCCACCAGCGGGTGCAGCTGAGGGTCGCATTCCCTGGGGTTTCGGTCACACTGGGTCAGCCCCTCAGTCCATGCGCTGGCCGCTTGCCTCCCGGGGTGGGTGCTGCCTAACGAGCAGGCCGGCCGATGGCATGAGGTCCCAGCGTTCCTTCATGGAGCACAGGGTGGCCCCGACTGTGAGCACCTGGGCCCCTTCTGGAAGGGCATCCTCGAGATTCACAGCGGTGACGCCTCTTCCCCCCACCCCCACCCCGAGCCCTCCAGGGGCGCCGGCTAGCCAGGCCGTGCTGCAGCCACCTGCCTCCCGGCTTCGCTCAGAAACAGAATGTGGTCTTATAGCCCGGTCCGAAGGCAGCATATTGGGGGGCAGGTCTTTTCAGCAAGCCCTGTGTGTCTTTGTCTGAACAGCCCAGGAAACGCACACCTGTCCCAGGGGCTGTCAGGTGACCAGTGCTGTGGCCCCCCGTGCCAGGGCCTCCCTCAGAGGCGGCCCGGGTGTGTCAGCCCCCACGTGCTCCTGGTTACATCCCGCCGGGGACTTGGAGCGATTCAGGGCACCGACGGGAAGACTCGGGAGCCAACCACGCACAGCACACGCGAGGGCCCCTGTTCGCTCTTTGGTCATAGAAGCAGCAAAATGTCAACTTCAGTTTCTGTCACCCCAGACATGGCCCAGTCAGGTTGTCTCAGAGCCACTAGCTTAGTCCTTAGAACGGTTCTCCACGTTTCCACCTCAGCCAGACCCTGGTTTTGGGGACCAGACGACAGCCCTGGGTCCTGAAGGAAGCCCCTGGCCTCTCGGTGCCACGTGGGACCTGGGCTTGCGAGGGGGGTTTGTGTGTCTGTCATTCATCCTGAGCCGTTTGTGGCTGGGACACTCAAGGTCCAAGCGCCGCACGTCAACAACCCTGCCCCACGGCCTCCTGCCGGCCTGCTCTCCGCCAGGCTAGCGGGCGGCTCTGGGCGAGCTGGCCGTCCACACCAGCTGAAATAAGAACCTGTTCTGAGGAAGATTGGTTTCTTTGCATTAATCAATATGTTATTTAGTTATGAAGTTAAATGACCTGTACGTTGACCTCGAGGTGCTGAAATATGGATGGTATTTTCCTGCTGGAAATGAAATACACCGTGTAACACATCTAAATCCAGGGTTTTATGATAAATGAATAGAGCAAAATTAATTCGATATTTATGGCTACTCTGAGTCTGTTTCATGGCACCAGGCACAAGGAGAGAAATCCGACTCGTGCTCCAGAGGAAAAGCTGAGGCCCGCAGGGGCCTGGAGGCCATGCATCCAGTGCTCCCTGACTCAGGGCCTTGGACCCAAAGGACCTGCCCTGGGGTGCGACCCCTGCAGAGGACCACTGCCTTCCCCAGAAGCAGAGGCCCAGGGGTCAGAGTGCGGCAGCGGCCACACCACCTGCCGTGCTCACGCTCATTCCGTTGACGCAAGCCCGCCTCTACAAGGCACCGCGTAAACCGTTTGTCGGCCCCGCAGCCCTTCTGCTCCCAGCGACATCAGGGAAGCCCCGGGTTGGGGACAGTCACAGCTCGCAGCCCTGGCCTCGTCTGGTCCTCTCCACGGCAGGGAGAGCAGAGGGAAGCCGAGGTCAGTGCACGTGCTCCCGGGCCACCTGGGCACGCCCATGGGCTTTTGTTACATCATGGGACGGGCCTTGGTGCCTCCACACACGCGAGAGTTTGAACTTGACTGTGGTTCCCCGAGAGGCCGGGAAACCGTGTGGGGTTTCGAATGCTGGGCCCAAATGCGGGGCTTAGAGCAAAGTCCCACGCCAGGCGCACTCTGTGCGGCGCAGACCACACGAAGAGCCCGTTCAGTCGGCACTGGCTGGGCGTCTTCTGAGCATCCGGGTGGCTGTCTGAGCCCTTTTGCCTCCAGCGAGAGGCAGACAGCGTGGTCCCCTTGGGAAAAGACCCTGCCGCCCGCCTGGACGGGAACTGCGGTGCCAGGTGTGGAGGGGGCGGCCCACGGGGTCTCCCGTCCATCCGTCCATCTCTGGTGCAGGTATCAATTAGTGTGATTACTCTGGAAAACAGTTTGCCACCATCCCCAGAACTCGTGTGCTCTGCACCACAGATGCCTCTCTCCCAGCGGCACCCCGAGGGTGTTCTCGTCTCCGCACACCTGGAGACCCGCATCGGTGCGCTCGCAGCCGCGCTCCTGACGGCAGAGAGCCTCGGCAACAAGCCAGAGCCCCTTGGCGGTGAACGGTGCCTGCACCGGGTGCAGGCTGACGGTGAGGCACTCCTCACAATCCACCCCGCAGTAAATGTCCCCTGCAGGAAAGCGCCACTTCTACAGTCAACAGTGATGAAATTAAAACGTGATTCCGGGGACAGTGTGTAAACTGGAAAAGGAAGGAATATGCGCGGGGTGGAAGGAGGGGCAGAGGAGACGGGGCCTGTAATGGAGGCAGTTTTGGCCACGGTCCTAATTTCTTATTTGGGGGAGAGTGGATTTGCAGGTGTTTACAATATTGTAAAAATGAGTAAAAATGTAAGTGAAGGGGAGGGCCCCTTGTTCTACTAAAAGCTGCCTCCTCGTGGAGGCTGCCTGAGTGCAAGGACCTTTCTACAAAACTGGTGCCACAGCTTCCTTGTAACATAAACACCCCACACTTCACATGAGGAAACAAGGTGCTTTCCCAACCCCAGGCCACCCAAACAAGAGCACAGTCCCCGTGCTAGACGGCGACTGGGGACGGTCCCCCCAGGACAGCAAGAGGGACAGGAAGGGAAGTGAGGGAGGTGGGAACCCAATGGGTAGGGCTGCAAACCCATGCTGGTCCCAGCTGGACCAGAGCACCGGGCTGGGCTTTGCTCTGAGCTTCCCCTGGGTGCTCCAAGCACGTGGCAGGCTGGGTGAACCCAGGGGACACCTGTATAGGGTTTAACGCAGGTGTAGAGAGGCCAGCACGCACCCCCAAGCCACACAGCAAGTCTGTGGCAGCACCCACAGGGCCTGGCTCAGGAGCCTCCACCGTGCCTCTGGGCGCAGACAGGGCGGCCTGCCCCGTGAGGTCCGTGGCGCCAGCAGGGGGTGTGCCTGGGGGGCAGGCGGCAGACCAGCCTCCCTGGCAGAGCAGGGGCAGGCCTGGGCAGGAAGACAGGCAGTGGTTTTGCTCTCAGCACCGTTTCCCCTTGGCTTGGCTTCCCTGCGTGTTCTAGTGCCGGAACACACCTGTCCAGCCTTCACCAAATGGCTCTGCAGCCAGCAGTTTTCGTGTGTTTTCCCCAATAAAACACGACTTGTCTCCACGGCTCCATTTTGTGAGCGAGCATGGGTGGCAGGAGATGAGTACGTGCGTTTCTGGATGAGGCCCGGGATGCCGCCTGCAGCGGCGGAAAGTGCCGGCAGGGGCGACGGCAGGGGCCGGCTGCGTGAGGTGAGGCTTCCCGGGGCCTGTGGCGTCCCAGTGGAGCCAGCACAGCCACGCATGGGGCTTCTCTCTCTGCGAGCCGGCGCGCCAGGCCTCTGAGCAGCACCCTCCAGTGCGGCTGACCGCAGTGCATGAGACACACAGACGAGCCTTCTGGGCACCCAGCTGGCACAGAATCACAGGAAACCCTCGGAGGCAGGTGCTAGGGGAAGCAGGAAGTCAGGGGAGGGCATCCACTGAGAGGCCGCGGCGGCCTGGCGAGCACAGGGCCCGCAGACCGACCCGAGGCCCAGCCCGCAGGGCGACTTGGACGGGAGCCTGCCACAGGAAGCCGGGCCCAGAAGTAACAAGAAAAACGTGGCTGCCCCCTTGTAAGATGGGGTGTAAGAAAGTGTGCCTAGGAGACTCTGCAGTCAGCATGCTACTTATTGGTCCGAGTTTACAGCTCGGTTGGTCCCCAAATTCCCAGGGACTTACTGAAAAGTAGGTGCAGGTGAATGCTATTCTCGAGGGCCCAGGAGTCACAGAGAAACACCATGGGGGGGGGGGTGTCTGTGAGCGCTGGCGGCTAGGCCCATGGAACACGAGCCCAAACAGAAACGAAGTTTATTGGACAAAACTCACAGACCACACGAGAGAACGAGACAGCGGGCAAGAGCGGCAAGGGCCTGGGGCGAGGGAGTGGGGTGTTCGCCGTTGGCGGCGTGGGGCTTCCAGGCCAGAGCGTGAAAGGTGGAGGTTGGCCCTGTTCAGCGCAGGCTGTAGGGAGCGTGGGGAAGCGCATCACACCTGCTCTGCGGGCTGTGCAGGTGCTGTCCCTTACCAATCGAAAGTGAGACCCTCCTCCAGGGTCTTGCTTAAAGGCTCAGATGACGGTTAGCACCTTTTAGCAGTGAAACGTTTTTTGATTAAGCCACGTACATTTGCACACACAGAGCTGTGGCACACGTCACAGACTACTCGGTGTAAACTCGACTTCCGTGGGGGCCGGGACATGACCCGCTCTGTTGCAGCAGTCACTCTGTCACCCTGGCCTGGGACGGAGCCCACGTCTCCGAGCTTTGCATGTTTATAATATAGGAGTAAGAAGACCTTAACAATTTTAAATGGCTACTTGAATATAAAAACTAACTAAACAGCCCTAGCTGGTGTGGCTCAGTGGATTGAGTGCGGGCTGCAAACCAAAGGGTCGCTGGTTCGACTCCCAGTCAAAGCACGTGCCCTGATTGCAGATCAGGTCCCCAGTAGGGGGCGCACGAGAGGCAACCACACACGATGTTTCTCTCCCTCTTTCTCCTTCTCTTCCCCTCTTTCTAAAAATGAATAAATAAAGTATTTTTAAAAAAACGACCTAAATAGACCTTTTAAAGTGATTTTAAAAACACCAAATATTGACAGCTTGGCAAGTGAATTAAAGGCAAACATGGAAACAGCTGAAGGTGAGTTTAGAGAGCTGGAGGACAGAGCTGAGAAATGAGAGGGGCGCAGGTGGCAAAGGACTGGGGAGCGTGGAAGGACGGGAGCAGACAGGGAGGCGAGACCTTCCGACCTGTCTGCAGTCAGATGCAGAAGGCGTGAGGGAGCAGCAAGGCTCACGGAGGGACAGCGAACGTCCTCGAGCAGCTAGGCAGCCGTGGGGTCACCAGTGTGTGAACAGCAGCACAAGGAAACGGATGTGTCTGTGTCTCAAGAAGCCACCGGGTGGGGAAACCACAGACTCCCCACAGACAGGCCCGGGAAGCAGCCAGGAAGACCATGTTTGGGGACCGCCGTAGGGGCGCGGCAGGTGCCACAAGAGCAAACGGTCCGGCAGACAATGGGACGCATCCCCACAGTGTCAGGGACAACTTAAACGTGTGGAGTGGCTCGTCGCTTGCCTTGTAGAGCTGCTGTGCGATGGAACCGTGCTCAGAAGAGCCAGCGGAAGGTTCACGACGCCCTCACTGCCACCAGGGAGTTCGAGAGACGGGCGCCCAGGAGTCTCGCTGTCGGAAGGGAGACCCGAGACGCTGTGAGCTGGGGTGAGCGACAATGCCGATGCCCGAGGTCACACCCAAAGTGAAGTAGGCCGAGCACAGGTGCCCGAAGTGCCTGGTGCCAGGGGCTGGGCAGCACGGGGACGCTGAGGAGCGACAGAGTGCTGACTGGGAGCCCTGACCGGCGTCCAGCCCCCTGAAGGACAAAGCCCTGTGTCATCGGGGGTTAGGGCTCCGTAAGGGTTCATAGAGCTCTTGATGAACTTCCGTCTCTGCTGGGGCTGCAGGTCACAGCCTCCAGGATCCCCGACAATGGCAGCACGGGTGTGGGAAGGGATGGGGGGTAACAGCGCCTCCAGCCTCTGGCTCATGAGGTGACAACACCCTGTGCTGCCTTCTGGGGACCCCACAAACAGTCATGGGTGGTCTTGAAGACCCCAGAGAAGGCTAGGACTGTCCATCTGTGAAACCGCCGAATGAGCAGAGCTTCCGCCCTGAGTGAGCAGCAAGAAGATGACCCTCCAGAAGGATCTGTCACTGGGGCTCTGGGAGGGACCCCAGGCCAGCAGCGTGTACCCGGGGGAGCCTCGGGCCTGCACGCAGAAGCCTCTTGCCCAGGAAGCGCTGCCCGCCCCAGCCACACAGACCCTTGGCCTCTCTAGCAGGGACATTTTTCTCACGAGGAGCAAGGCTGCGTGAGGAACCAGGTGTTCTTTGCTAATGTGACGGTAATGGTTACAAGTTATTCTGAGGCACGTCACCAGCCCCTGGGCCATTACACCAAAGTGCTCTGACACCGGAGCTCTGCTCTCGCCCCAAAATACGTCCCACCTGGCCCTCCGTTCCACGTCTGTGCCAATTATCGGTGTCAGAGGGATGGAGCGTGTTTCATATTCCGGGGGCCTGTGCACTCCGAGGACAAAGCCCCCCCGATCCCCCTGTATTAGGACTGTCAGCGGCAAATGAGGGGCAGAGCCTTGACATAATAATCTCCCACAGACCATCAACTGTGGTTCTGCAAAGGACTGTTTCCGGTTTGCTTTTCTCCCCTGTAAATAGAATTAGTCTCCTCCAGTTCTCTGGACCCCGCGGGGGGCATGTCAAGCCCCCCGGATGACATTCTGGGGGAAATAAGCCTCTTTTGTGTTCAACCAGGAGCTAATCATCTTCGGTTATTTTCAAAATTAATTTTCTCCTGAGAAATACCATTTATTTCTTCATATATCAAGCTGTCAATACAAGTGATTTGGGAACTGGATGCAAGGAGGCTCAGCTCGGGGGAGAAGAGGAATGGCCTGAGGTGCCTACGGCGTGAGTCTGGCGGAGTCGGGGAGGCACGCTGAGACCGCCAACGGAACACAGGGGGGTCCCTGAGAGACGCTGCCTCTGGTCAGAAATGGCATTTTATCTTCGGCCAGCCAAGCACCACCTGCAAAAGCTGTGTGTGCGGTTGTGAGCAGGTTCTTCCTGGTAAACAGTAGGATGTCACCAGCCATGCCTGAGAAGGCTGTTGCTGAGATCCAGCAAACTCGCGTGCATGGAAAGTGTGACCATTTCAATTCCAAGGATCTGGTTAAATTCCTTTAGAAAGTTTTGGCCACGGTCAGTGCCTGCAGCCAGCAGCACAGGCCTGAGAAAAGTGGCCCGCGGAGCAGAGGAGGAGGGGGGTCATCCACGGGCAGCCAGGCTCAGTGACAAAGCACCCAGCATCCCCAGGACCCAGGGACCAGGCAGGAGTCCATGGGAGCCGGCTCACCACACCCCCGGACTGATGGCCACAGGAGGACGCCAGCCTGTCACGCTCACCTCTGCTGTCGGGGACCAGGGATCCAGGATCAGGAGTCTGTCAACAGTCCCATGTCCGTTTCTGCCCATGAACTTCGTTCACCGCTTCGGAGGGACGTGCTCGACCGCCCTACAGCTGGATGGGCACCACAGAGGCCAGGCTGGCCCGGGGCTCAGAGGGGCAGCCGGAGCTGGGTGGGCGGGCCTGGCCCCACTGCAGGTCTTTCTGTGGAGCCCACCCTGCAGCAGGACTCCCAGCCACCCTCCTTCAGCCCGACCTCTACTTGTCGGCCTCGCTTCAAAACCAAATTTGCAGAACAATGAGAGACACAAAGGCCACAAAGCCCCCCAAACTCTCCAGATTAAATGCTCCCCCGGCATCACACGGGCGCCAAGGCCTGCAGAGCCTCTCGTGCCAGCGCCCCGTCCTTCACGCTGTTCCCGCCCGTGAGATGAGAGCCAGGCCTCGGAAGCCACGCGGCAGGCAGCGGGTGACGCCCGGGCCTGCGATTCCCACCTCCCGTCCCGGAATGAGGGGAGGCAGCTGCGGCCACTGGCCCCAGCCCAGAGGCCCAGCTTCAGGCCCAGTGCAGAGGTCAGCCGTGGAGGTCACCCTCCAGAACCCTGCTTCCTGTTTACTGTGGGTTCTTGCTTCAGCTTTTAATAAGAAATTGGTTTTTGGCCTCTGGGCTGTGGCTTAGGGCTAACTTGTAAGAAGTTCCCATCAACTGAGCAAACAGGAGTCCCACCCCACGTCCCCACGGTGGCGAGCTGAGGTCTCTGCCCGGCCATCTGTCCTTACCCAAACGGTGCCTGACCCGGGCACACCTGGCCATGACAGGCTGAGGCCGTGGGGGTGCGCCCCAGCCTCACGTTGGCCCCTGCTGCCTCCACGGTCCCCTGCGTTAGCAATGCCGATGTCCAGGCAGGCTGGTGGGTACGGGAGGAGTCGGTCCTGCCCTCGCCCACGGGGCGCTGAGCACCCACGGCAGGCCAGCTCCCCCATGCCCCATTGCCTCTCAGGATCCTTCCCCCTGCCCTCTGCACCTGCTATGCTTGGTAAAAGGGCTCAGATGGTGGCTGTGCCATTTTTCAAAGAGCAGCTGCTACCTACTTACCACACTAAGGCGTTCTCACCATCATCTCCCTGGTATCACCAAGAGGGATGTCGGGCTCAGGAGGGAGTGTTCCCTTTTCGTTTAAAGTGACACTCAGAACTAGCAAACTCCTGGACACCTGCCACATGGGTGTCCATCGGGGAGGTCACCTGAGGTGTGTTCCCAGGCAGCCTCCCAGGGAAGGGTAGGCCTGGGTTCAATCCATTCAGCCCAGCCGGGCACTGTGTCCCCGAGGTTCCCAGGCACGCACTTGTCCACCAAGATGCTGAATCCCAGCAGCAGCTGCACCCTGGGCTGGGGACACCTGAAGGAAGACAAGTGAGCCCAGAGCCCTGACCCTGTGTGGGCTACAGCAGGGAATCCGAGCGGTGATCCCCATGGGACCCAGAAAGACTAGAGAGCCCAGGGTCTCTGCCTCCCCTCCCAGGGGCCCTCCAGAGCGAGGAGCCTGCTCACCTGCTGGTGTGCGTAGGACACAGGACACAGGACACAGGACACAAGGACACAAGGAGCTTCTCCAATGCTCCCAGTAGGGACCCGGCCATGGGCTCACAGGCGCTCCCTGTGGGGACCTGGGGCGGGGGCTGCGCTTGGCCCCCGGCAGCCTCAGTGCTTCGTGCAGACAAATCAGTCACTACCGGAACGTTCTCCTGCTGGACAGACGCATCGTGTGACCTGATTTGAGAGTCAAGTGCTCGGAATTGCGAGTCTGCACAGGTAAGGGAGTAAATTGGAGCTATCAGTGGATTCCTCCTTTCAAATTTTATGGGCAATAAACTAAAGAAAGTGATTTTGACGGCAGTGTTGCGGAGCGGCGTGTCCTGGCTGGGCTCCCGGGCTGCCGTGGCCCACACCACAGCGTCGCCTCACCGTGTGTGACAGCAGGATTTAGGGGCCAGAGCAGAAAGGCAAGAGCCCAGGACTGTCCTCAGAGCCCACCTGGCATCTAGAGCCCTGAGGGACAGCCATGCAGGCTGATTTAGGGGAAGTGGGACAGAGGACGGGCCTGGGTGGGAGGGGGTTGTGGGGGTCTCGTCCCAGTTGCCATTTCCAGGCACCGTGCCCTCACTGAGGCCAGCCTTGTTTCCAGGGATCTTGGAGGATCCTGGTTGCAGGGACGACACAGCTGTCATGGCCCCCGACACCTGCAGTTTTATAATTGGCCATCGCATACTCTGCCCCATGGAATGACACCAGCTCTCCCTCTCTCGCCAGAGTGTCCTGGTCTGAACAGTGAAGCCGAAAACCACCCCAGGATGGCATGTGGTCCTGACCAGTCAGCACTGAGCAGCCCTGGCAGCATGGGGGCACACTGCCCAGCTCGACCCCTTCAGAGCTGGCTGCCGGGTCCTCCCACAGGGACCTGCCCCTGGGGCTGGGGTGGGGGGAGCACAGGCCGGGCCTACCGTGGCCATCCGTCCATTTTCTTATTCACGAAAATTCAGTCGTTTTCAGTTCTTCAGAACACCATTCCCATGTGCATATGTGGAAGTTTCCTTCTAAGGGGAGTTCACTCAGAAATGCACTTTGGAGGGAACCTCCAACTTCATTAGTTTTAGCCAAACTGCTGTAACACGCGGCTGGGCAGTTTACTGTCCTCGGTGGCTTCCACACGGCCCTTTCCCAGCAGATGTTAACCCTGCCCCTGACCGGTCAGGTGGCTTCTTGTCTCAGCAGGAATTGTCTCATTCTTCACAAAGCCTCAAAACTCCGAGTGTTTTTAGTGGCTTGTGGTCCCTCGTCTGTAAGTTACCTGTTTGTCTGTCAAGTTTTGCCTTTTCGAAACTCAAGGCATGACGCTATTTCTCCTGGACGTCGATTGCGTGCATCGCGAATGCCGTGTCCACCCACACTGTGTTTCCGGTCTGCTTACGGGGTTGTCTGTCGTTGGAAATGTGAAATTTTGATGTTACTGCCTTTATCTGCCTTTTCTTCCACGATTTTTGTTCTGCATGTCTTATTTGAGAAAAGTTCCCCACCCGGAGTCAAAGACACTCTCCTAAGAGCTCTTCTAACGCTTTAAACTCTCTTTCACATCTTGGTTCCGACTCCATCTCCAACCCTGGGAAGTGGAGTAGCAGGCCCCTGAGCTGGCCTGCGTCTCCCTGGCTTCCTTGTCCTCCGGGGCCTGTGTGGCCTCGCTGATCTGCACAGGAAACTGACGGTGCGCCTCAGGCAAGAGCTGGCAGCCCTTCCTGCTCAGAAGTCCGCCCCCACCCTCAGGAGACCCACAGCGGCTTTATAGCAGCTAGGAGGGAGGTGGGGAGGAGGGCCGCCCTTGACCTCATGGCTGGAGGCTTAGACCTGCAGGTGAAGCCCCCTGACCTCTGTTCTCACCCCTCAGATCAGCAGGCACCTTTTGGCACCTGTCCGAGAGGCTCATGCCTTTGGCAAGGCTCATGGGCATCGAGTGTTGATCTGTCTGCCAGGCTGGCTTAAGGCGATGGCTTTGACCTTGTTCTGCTGGGGAACTGGGCCTCCATCAGGATGTAGATTCATGACGCCCATCTTCCCACCAGCTCTCAGCAGCCCCTTTAAAATAAAGCTCGCAGGACGCAACGGTGGGCTGGAGAGTCCCCAGGCAGAGGCTTGTCCTCGGAACATCCCCATGCACCCTCTCTGGCTCGCAGCCATGCCCGGCCCCTCACGCAGAGCCTCGCATCCCCCTGCAGACGCGCACTCCCGCATCAGCCACAGGGCGTCTGTGCATGGGCGGGGCGGTCACACAGGCCACGCCCTTCCTCTCTGTGCTGCTTGTCCCCCAGGCGGCCCCGCACCTTCCTTGCGCACAGTGCTGGTGTGCCAGCACTGCCTCCTCCTAGGCGAGTGCTGTCCCCAACAGGCCACACCGTCTCCGCACGCCCCCCCCACAAAATGCAGTCAGACGGTGAGGTCCCGGCACCTGCAGGCATCCTGTGACGTCGACGTCCTTGCGACTGAAGGCGGTGTTTGTGTTTCCTTTTCCTTCTCGTTTGGTGCGTCCTGAGAGATGCATTCTGGCCCGGGAGGCTGCACACAGGTCAGTCACCGATGTCCAGTCCAATGGTCCAGGTCCAGGGGATCGAGGGGACTTCTCTCCAACCCATCCCACCAAACCCCAGCTGCAGAAGGTGGTCTGTCCCCGCTGGGGCTGCGGGGGCATGCAGGGCATGTCGGGGGATGCGGAGTGAGCAGAGAGGGGGCTTCAGCGGTCCTGCCGTCACACGTGAGCCTGCCCCCCAGCATTCCAAATGGGAATGACAGATGCACAAGGAGGGGAGCAACGCTGAGGAGAGCCACCACCGAGGGGCACACAGAGGCCCCTCCACACGACAGACACTAGGGAAGCAGGGCTGCCACCAGGTCAGGCTTCTTCTGGCCACCACCCAGTCTATCCGTGCCCAGTGGGCTCTCTACTACAGGATTTCAGGCCTGGATCCCTCCCCTGCTGTTCTCAGGACCAGGCTGTGGACAGGCCTGGGGCACTTTGCTGTCCCACCAGATACAAACCCCATGAAACACGGAGACTTTCCAGAAGAGGCTGCAGCCAGAGTCCCCGCCGGCATCTCTCGTGAGCATATTTATAACGGATTCTAGGACCCAGCGTGGGCGCCATGTCTGAGCCGGGCTGCAGCCCACAGGTGCTGGTGGGACGCAGACGGGTTGACTGGGGTGAACAGGGAGGGGCAAATGCACGCCAACACCTTCGCCGTGGGCCAAGCGCCCAGCGCCCCAGCCAGTGCTCTGGGGACGCCAGCTCGGTGGGGCCGGCCTCCTAAGGTGCAGGGCCCGCTTTCCCGAGGCAGTTTGGGTTACTTTGCTCACTGGGTGGAAATAGATTTTGAATATTAATGATGATGGTGTCAGAGGCTCCTAATCAGGCTCCACAGTCCTAACTTTAGAGCCGAGGAGCAGCTGTGTGCGAGCACAGGCCGGGGACCCGGAGCCACCGTCACGGAGGGGCACTAATGGCTCAGCTGGTCACCTTCCGTGTGAGCGCTGACGCATGAGAGTCCCAGGCGCTTCACAGGCAGACCAGAAACCCCGAAATCCCCAGAGCGTGTCCAGCCTGCGCGGCCGCTTCTCCAGGAGCAGCCGTGGGGACGACTCGAGCTAACGCGTGTGCGGTGGTGCAGCTCTCAGAGGTGGGTGGCAGGGAGGCCAGGACGGGGGAGGCCAAGCAAGGGCCAGTCTCAGCTGGAAGCTCGTTTCATTCTAGTGGCCACTCCCGCAACTGGGGAGGGGTGCCCCTGCCAGGGGTGGGGTGCCTGGTTGGGGCCGGAGCACCCACCAGAGTCCACATCTGCACTGCCCTGTCCACTCCTCATATCTCACTCACACTGTCCTGGTACAGCTTCAGGGAGGCATGGCTTCTCCCCTGTCCCCCTCCTCCTTTCCAAGGTCCCCCTTTTCTTGGCCAGCTCTCTTCCTGGTGGCTAGCTTGGGGTGGTGGGTCACCGACTCCTGTCCAGAAGGTCTGAGCCCTGGGTGCCACGTCCCCACCAGGCTGGGAGCGTGCCCGTGGACAGTTGAGGGGGCACCAGTGAGTCAGTGGTCTGGGTTCTCCTGAGTGCCCACATGTCCTCCCTGTCCCCATCAGGGGCTCTGGCGCTGCCGCAAGGACGAACAGAGCCAGGCTCCCCCGTCGGCGCCTCAACACGGCAGCAGGGACGGCTCCCGGCCCTGGTGGGCTCCATGGAAGCAGTGGTGGAGGACGGCAGCGTGCAGAGTGCTGACACATGGCCGGTGGTAAGAAGGACAAACAAGACCAGGAACCATTTTTTTAATGAAAGAGTAGAGAGGGGCCGTGAGGAAGAGAACGGTCTCACTTCCAAGAGAACATTTAGCAGCACCAGTGAGCCCTCACCCCCTTCATGCTGAGGACGCTGCTGTAGCTCAGGAAAGAGCCGGAGGAAGCCCCTTCTCCCTTCTCTCCCCAGCACCAGCCGCCCATCCCCCGCCTGCCACCCACTCATCCGAGCACCCCTTCAAAGCGGGTGTTCCACAGACATGCTGGTGACCGGTGAACGTGTGGGCTCAATGTGTGGAGAAGGTCAGGGAGCAGGCAGGGGGACAGCCCCACAAAGGGACCTGCAGGGTAATCACACTGCTCCTGCCCCAGGAACGCGTCACCCACGGACCACAACCCGATTCCTGCCAAGGGAGCCCTGAGGGGTCTCTAAACTCACCCCCATGTGGCCTCCAGGAAGCCCCCTTCGTCACTGGGCAGGCAGGCGACAGGGACTGTTTGCCTCGGCCGATCCAGTCCATAGGGAGCTGCTGCAGTGTCTGAATGAGGCAGGTGGCCAGAGCGACACTTCAGGGAGACCCGGCGGGAGGGATTATAGGGTGTGGTGGTGGGAACCACAGTCGGGCCTGTTGGCCTTGACCAGTCATCCTGATGGAGTGGAGGGGACAGCTGGGACTCGAGCTGGGGCCGAGGCTGTGGCGGGCTGTGGCTTTGTGGCTGCCTTGAATGCAGGAGGTGGCCATCGGGGACTTGAACTGGTAGCCGGGCCCACAACCAGGGAAGAAGGGTCAATCTCTCTCTCTCCCCCTCCCTCCCTCCCTCCTTCCTTCTCTCTCCCTCTCCCTCTCTCTCTCTCTCTCTCTCTCTCTCTCTCTCCATCACCATGGCAACAAGAGCAGATGGTTTCCTCTCCGCACCCTGCCCGAACACTGGGGTGGCTCCAGCTGAAACTCTTTGATCACTGATTCTTGCTATTGCACTAATTGTAGCCCCAGGACAGGAGTCACAGGGTCGGCAGGAGGCACACCCACATGTACTGGGAGCCCACAGCAAGCCAAGCCCGTGGGTGCTGAGGACCCACGGTGTCCTTGGATCAGCACCCAGGGCCAGGGCTCTAGGAAAGGCTTTCTCTGCAGCTCCCCCATGCCCTGTCCCCGCGATGGGTACATCTGCCCCCTCCTAGTGACTGAGGACCCCCATGGTTCCCTGGGGAAGCCTGCCAGGGTCCAGAGCAGCGGCATCCCCGCCTCCGGGTTCAGGCTGGTGCCAGCCCAGATGGTGCTATTGGCCTGTGGTGAGCTCGGCCCCCGGGACCTGCAGTGCGGTGCGTGGGCCACCACCGCCCGCCTTTGCCCTCTCATGGGGGGTGTGGAGAGGAGGAAGAGGGCTCTCACCTGAACTTCATCTTTCAGCTCCTTGGCCCGGCCTCCAGGAAGTACAGCTTGGGAAGGAGAACCTTCCCTGCCAGAAAAATTCCACAAACACGACCGTTACGTGGGAGCAGCAGGTACACGTCATGCTGTGACATGTGACAGCGAGCCCAGAGCACATTTTCAGTTTTCCCGACAAGCACACATTTGGCCTGAGCTCTCTGCTGGGCACGTGCACACTCACTCGGGGACGACAGTGCCCGGCGGAGACCGGGGCACCCCTGGAGTCCTGCCACCCAGCTCCCAGCACAGAGGTGGCTTTTGGCCGTGGGCCATACACTCAATAACGACCAACCCCACACAATCCCACACAATTGCGTGAATGCACCACACCTGTTTCTTTGCTGATCCAGTGTTTTCTAAACACCGAGATCGGTCATCGATTAGTTCCAACAGAGGAAACCCAAATAAATCTGCAATTTCCCACTGCTTGCTCTCGGGCTCAGCCTGGCTACACATCTGAAGAAGGACATTTGACCCCAGAAGCTTTAAAGTATAAAACAGGTATTCCGAGAGCTTTCTTCAGGGGCCGTGAAGGGAAATCACATCACAGAACACAGAGCAAAACTTCCCTCGATTCCTACCCCATCCAGCTCCCCAGAGTCCCAGGTGGCCTGGGCAGCTGCCCCGTCACAAGGGACACACCCCAAATCACCCCCGCCCCCCCTCCCTCCCCCCATACTTGTTTTTCTCTTGTTCACTTCCCATTGCTGCTCGCCACAACCATGACCGCTGGAGACAGGAGGCGAGTTGCTGTCTCGATCATAGCCCATCTGCTCCTGCCTCCTAAAATCCCCTGGGGAGACAGAGAAGTGAAGGGTGAGCACAACCCTTTCCTGGGGCCCCCCAGGGCACACCACTGGAGAGATGGGCTTCCAGGTGTCCGCGTGGTGAACGGACGCTGTGTGCCCTTGGTCTGGGGCAGAGGCCACACAGAGGGTGTCTTCAACTGGATGCTAGGTCCAAGCAATCGCAGACACAGCAGCCTTGTCCCTGTGGAGCCACCACACAGTGATGACACCTCCCTGGCTGAGCAGGAGGGCGAGGTGGGGAGGTGCCCGGGGACTGAGGGTGGCAGCGGTGTGGGAGAATGGGGACAAGGCAGGCGGGGAACAGGGATGGAGCTCCTGAGACTTCAGGAGGGCAGGTGACACGCCCAGAACCTGCAGTTACTCAGCAGGAAAGCCAGCCCATTGAAGCAAGCATCCTGGCTCCTTCTACGTCCTCTTCTTGATGGGGGCAGGTGCTCAGATAGCACTGGGGACTCGGGGGACTGTCAAGAAGCCTAGGTGGCAAGATGTGAGGACAGTTCTCCTGAAAAGCAGGAAGTCCCGCCCAGAGAGAGCTCACACCACGTGATCAGGGCAGCTGGGGGCCAGGTGCACCTGCAGGACACACGGGGGGGCAGCGCTGATTCTGGGAGGCAAGACACGTCTGCCGGACGTGTCCAGAGACATCAGAGCACCTTTATGATACCTACTGATGAACCACAAACAAATACGACCCACACAAACAAAAAACCCAGAACATCTAACAGCGTTTTGAGTTTATCTCTTATTTTGGTGCAAAGTTCTATAAGCCCACTTGACCTTGCCCACTGCCTTTGTCCTGCCTTTCTGTGAATAATTTTTTAAAAATTAACCCATGGAAGGAGGTTCCATCCAAGACGCAGAGAGAAAGGCAGCAGGGTGGGCAGGCCACACTCAGTAAGAGCACAGGAGGGCAAGTTCACATTTCCGAGGGAGAGCATCTCAGGACAGACACACAGTGCGTATTGAAGTTCACCCTGTCTCTGCACCCAAAGCTGGTTTGAAGTGGATGGCAACAGGGAGCACATACAGAGAACATCTGTGAAAACCAAGGCAGAAACCTGAAAACAAGAGGAGTGAGCAGCCCCGGCTGGTGTGACTTCGTGGACTGAGCACTGGCCTGAGAACCAAAGGGTTGCTGGTTCGATTCCCAATCAGGGCACATGCCTGGGTTGCACTGAGGGACAAAGACACTTACCCCTGTCACTCCAGAAATTCAGAGGGGTGAGAGCCGCTTCCAGGACCCAGGGACAGAGACCAGACCCAGTGGCCCTGGCCAGTGAGGCTCAGCGGGTCGGAGTGTCATCCCGTGTGCCAAAGGGTTGCGGGTTCTCTTCCCGGCCAAGGCATGTGCCTGGGGTACGGGTCTGGTGTGTATGGGAGGCCACCGATCAATGCCCCTCTCTCACGCGATGTTTCTCTTCCTCCCTCCTTTCCCTTCTCCCTGAAATCAATAAGTGTGTCCTCGGGTGAGGATAAAAAAAGGAAAAGACTAGATTCATTATTTATTATGCAACAGCTAGTTATTCAAAATGCATTGGAAATTGAGTTTTTGTTCCCTGTTACTTCCAGTAAATCAAAAATTATTAAGTCCTCCGTTCTTTCCAACATTATGAAATAAAAGTTACACACAAGCGCACTGTTTTATACGAGGTCACTGGGTAATAAGAAACGAATCTGCTCCTTTCTGCAGACGCAGGTAAGGAGAATGCTGGAATTCACGCGCACATTTGTCTGAAACACAAAAGTGCCACTAATCATATACAGAAAATTCTGTTGATGGGTCTATATTTTTGAGCCTAAAGATAATAATTTTCCCAATTTTCTAAACCAGCACCGAGTGGGGAAGCTGCAGAAGACCAGTGGGTGGGTTTGCCTCCCCCTGAGTGATGGGCAGGGCAGGGGTCCTGCAGCCCTGCCTGGCAGGAAGTGGGAGGAGAGCCCTGGGACCGAGAGCCTGCCTCTTTCCCCAGACTCACTGCAGGTTAGGCTGTTACCTTCTGTGAGGACGGAAAGTTTAAATGAAAAGAAAATCCCTCTCTAACCTGAAGGCTTCCGGCAAAGTAGGACATTTCCAACCTCACAACCCCTGAGGGTCAGAGTCTAAGCGCCTCCGGAACCTCCCGGAAAATTTCCACCCTAGGCCTTCGGTCAAAGCCTCATTAGGACAAAGCAGCGGCCAGGTGCTCAGTCCGCTGGAGCCTCGTCCTGGAGTGCCGGGGCTGTGGGTTCGATCCCGGGTCGTGGCCCACGTGAGAGTCTGTAAATGAGTGCTTCCTGGGTGAGACACCAGTGCCTCTCTCTCTATCCCTGTACATATTCATGCACACATATATATGTGTATATATTTCTCAAATAGAGAAAAATGCCAGTTTCTCAGCTCCCGTGACAGCCCCTCTCCACGTGCGACTTTCGAGTTCGAGAGAACAATCAGCCACTCACTTCTGGAGGCCCCAGGGGACCCCAGCCCCACCTTAAAGGAAAACCTTCCTGGAGCCTGAGTCCCAGTCAAAGGGGAACACAGGTGCTCTCCCCAGAAGGCCTGCTGAACCTGTTACAAATGGCAGCATCCAAGAGTCTCATTAGCATGTGGTGTCACCTCCAAGCAGAGGACTCGCTGCACGGGATCCGGTGACATCGCTGTCATCGCCGCCTGCTACAGCCTCTAATCATCTCATGACCGGAGGTGGGAATTAAAGACAGCGGCCTCGCTGTTATTGATGTTTTTACCTTTGACATGATGGAGGCAAGCAAAGAAAGGAGCGCACGACAGAAAACAGAACGCAAGGGAGTGCTGCCTTCACGCTTGTCCCCGGGGGGAACCGGAGCCCACCCAGGCCCGGGCTTCTGTGGGGCGGCTGAAGTGGGCGCGCAGGCAGGGACTTACTTCTGCACAGCTGTGTGTGCGCATGGCGGGGCCGCTCTTTGCAAAGACTGTGATTTAAAAGAAACACTTGGCCCAAGGCAAAGCCTTGCCTGGAACCACCCCCGAGGCCGTGCATCTAAGGAGAGCGGAAGAAGCCGCCTGGGCGTGGGAAACTCAGGCAAGACCCTGGGTCCTGGGAAGAAACAGCAGGCGTGGGGGGAGGGGGCAGATATCCTCTGCCCAGCAGTGCGGCCCTTCCCAGGACCGGGGCGCCCTTTCCTGTGACCTGCCCACCTGCACCCGCCTGCCTCCGTCCACTGGGGCTGTCACCGAGTCCGAGTGCCTCCCGTCCTCACCCCCCTCTCTGCTTCTGGTCCAAACTTCGAGGAAAGCACACACCTCTGTAACCGTGGGAAGTCGCGTTCCCGAGAGTCGCTGTGGCTAGGAAAGCCTCGGTGCTCAGGACACACCGGCCGGCTGCCGGTGCCGGGCGACCCATCCGGCCTCGGGGCTTCTGTGCACAGTGCGGCCGCCTGTTCCCTCGTCCTCCAGAGGAGCCTGGGCCCGACGCCGGCCGCCGTCTGGGAGACGTCTCAGCTGCCACCACGGAGCTGCCTTTCGGGAGGTTTCGGTTAGGAAGTGGAAGCGGCACACGAGTTTCCCACAGAGACATTTTTGATTTTCAGAGAATCTGTCCCTCAGGGCTGACTCACGCGCCTCCCAGACACTTCGCTTTGGGGGAGGGGGGAGGAGAGCTGGTCTGGGAGCCATGGGACGGGGGTGGGGGGTGTGATGTGGGGCCCCAGCTCAGTGGTGGACTTCGCTGACCTGGGGGCAAGGTGGGGACCATGAGTCAGGGCTCTGCCATCCCCATGTGAGAGCCACTGACAAGCCTTCCCTGGGAGAGGGGGCGACCTGCTCCAGAACCTCAGGGCTGCCCCTCACACTGTCCTGCAGGCGAAAGTCCGGTGGAACGCTTGCTTTGCTTCTCTTTAAAGAGGAGTCCGGCTCCTTCCGGCGAGAGGGCAGACGCTCCACTCTCTGTGAGCCCGTGAAGTGCAGCTGAACCCGGGGCAGTGCGAGTCATGTCCCTGACACGGGCAGACAGCACCTCAGGGCTGGGAGACCCGCTTGGTGCGTGCTCTGGGTCTCCTTTCTCCCTCGTATGCCACAGACATGGACCTGGAGAAGCCAGAGTCCTGCCTATGCGCTGAGCCAGGTGGGGGCCTAGATGTCCACCCTCACCTGGCTGCCCTGAGATTCCCAGGACCCCCACCGGTGGCCCTGGCCAAGCCGGAGCCACAGTTTCACCCCATGGGCTGTAACAGAGACAGCCCCTCCCTGGCATGGTGTCATGGGGGACACGCCTAGACTGACACCCTCAGCCAGCACTGGGGTGGTGCCAGGGGACCTTAGGGGGAAGCATGACTGTTGTCATTCAGAAACAGCAAGGCCACCCCCGCCTCCTGGGTTGTCAATAGAGGTCACAGAAGACACGAAACACAGTGGAGGAAACGAGAGACTTGTACCCCCACCCCCAGCCGGGACAGCATCAGAAGAGGTCCAGGGCGGAGCTGGGACTGCCCCCCACTCTTTTGTACCCATGGAGCCTTGCTCCTGCCGGGGTGATGGCAGCAGAAAGCAGCCAAAACAGGGTTTAAATAACATCCCAACTCTCGTGACACGAACCCGAATGGCCAGGTTCCAATAGAAAATCACTCGTCACACCAAGTCCAGGAGTCTCTTAAACTGAATCAAAGCATGAAATTCACAAACACTGAGACTGAGGGGACAGAGATATTCACATTTTCTTAGACTTCCAATCAGCCGTCAGAAATACGCTTCCGTGAGCAATTATGAACACGCTAGAAACAGCTGGAGAAATAGAAAATCCCAGCCAAGAAACAGAAGATTCACAGAAGGAACAAAGGAGTTTCAGACTCAAAAAATGCAGTAACAAAATGGAACACGCAGCAGTGGACTGAAGGGGGCAGAGGAAATAACCAGATTATCTTGTAGAGATTATGCCACCTTGAGTGTGAATGATGGGATTAAAACCCCACCGAACAACAGAGGGGAAATGCACAGGCCCCCGGGGACCTGCAGGGCAGAAACAACAGGTGAACATTTGTGTCAACAGGTCGGGGGGACAAGGGAGAGGGTGGGCTGAAGAGGTACTCACAGAAATAAGGACTCAAATGTTCTAAGTTTGTCAAGAGACAAAGCTGTAGTTTTAAGAAGCTGAGCAAATCCTGAATGGGACACGCTGAAGGAAATCCACAACGCACATCATAGTCAAACTTATGAAAACCAAAGACAAAGAAAATATTTTGAAAGCAATGGAAAAAAAAACGGTCATCTTACCTGTTGGGGAAAAACAATTGGAACGAGAGTGGATTTTCACCAGAAACCACAGAGGACACAGGAAGTGGCTCTTCAGTTTCCAGACACTGGAGGGAGAGCATCATCGACCCAGGGTTCTATACCCAGCGAGAGCACCCGCCAGGTGCCGGAAAACCAAGAGACCTTGTCACCAGTAGGTCCCTTAAAGACTGTCCAAAGGAAGCTCTCTGAACAGAGCAGACAATAGAAGAGGAACAGCAAGAGAGAGCAGGTAAGGCAATAGACTGACCACTCCAACCCACGGCCTAGCCGTCCCACCTTTGGGCGTCCGTCCCAGAGAAACACAGCTCATGTCCACACAGAAACCAGCCCCCGATGTTACGGGCGCTTATGCATTGCACCCTGAAGTAGAATAGACCCAGACGCCCCTCAGTGGGGAAAGGGCTCAGGTGCGTGTCGTGTGACAGACCATCCCTCCACACAGACAGGAAAGGACTGTCGGCACACAAAACCTTGGATGGCCTTCCAGAAAACGACGTTGCGTGGAAAAAACTCCCAAGGGTACGCGCGCCGTGGGATTCCATTTACGTGACACACTGAAAATGACGCCATTAGAGATTCGCAGTGGCTGGAGCGAGGGAGGGGTGGGGAAGGTGTGGCCGATTTTCTGTCATTTATTTATATAGATACTGACATCCTGGCTATGTTAAAGATTACAGTTGTCCCAGATGTTACCATGGGGAGAAACAGGCTCTCTGGGTTTTGAATCTGCAACTATCTCAAAATGAACATTTAATTTTGAAAAAAAAAAGGGAGGCGTATCTGTAGGTGCCTGGAAATTCTGCACCTGGCCCTGTGGTGGCCACAGGCATGCGCCACCTGGCCCCGCATGGGTCTTGGTGACGACTCACTGCCCTGAGGGCACACAGAGTCACTTTACCTGCCCTGCGCTCGGGGAACGTGGCTCCCGACAAAAACGCACTCTCCCCGGGAAATTAAGTTCTAGCAGCTCTAAGTCCACTGCAGATGGGTTTTTTTTAAATCAGCATCTTCAGTTGTTCCTGCCATGAAGACGAAAGTCACCGTCCATGAGATGGTGTCAGAGGGGACGTGTGGCCACGTCCCAGGGCCCCTCACGTCGGCTCGCTGGGCCCGGCTACAGCCGCCTCTCGTGGGTTTTTCCTGTCCTGCAGCCCCAAAGCTTGCTGTTTAGTTTTATTGGCCCAATAAGATTTGTGTGCATTATTTTACATATACTAGAAATCAATTTTTGCACAGGCAAATTAAAGCTTAAAGAAATTTTCTACAAAATATACTCATTTGTCTGTATTAAAAAATATCATTTCCAATACAATAAAGCATAATTACATGCAAATTACTACGAGCCTGAGTCAGGAAATTATAGCTTTCATCATAATTTTAGAGCCCATGGTATAAAAAAATAATAACAAGTGGAGGACCGCTGGCCTTCCAGACTCGTGTAATCCACCCCCTCACATTCCCAGGAGGAGTTATCTGTAGCGTCCATTCCGGACGGTGAGGACCCTGCACGTAGAGAGCAGAGCGTGGCCGTCCTCGGAGCCCAGGGACACCACACAGGTCGGAAGCGAACTCAGCTCGGAGCCGCCACCTTGACTAACAGTCACCCAGCCCCGCCTCCCAGACATCGCCTTCGTTGCTGGTTAAAAATAGCCCAGCTATAAAGTACCTAACACTGGCGGCCTTGACTCCGGAAAGGTGCCCCTCCCAGTGGGTGAGTGAAGGCCTGGGCCTGCGTGGCTGTGAAATGTGGAGCAGGGACAGATCACTCCTGAGGCCTCCCGAGTGCTAATGGGCCGAGATTACGGGATCTGAATATTCCAGAAGCCTCCTCAGCTCATTAAGCAGCATTCCGGGCGGCTCCCTGGCCGCTGTGGACTGATCAGCTGTCTTTACTTTGTGAATGCTTAGGAGTGAGCTGAGCTCCGTCCAGAAAATGCCTTCACCCCCCAGGAGATGGCCCGGCACAGAAACCTGATGCCCCAGCTCCCCAGGGTCAGCAGCACCCCACGCCGTGCCCACAGATGTCATGGGCCCCATTCTTGCAGGACCGGGACTGACGCCCACTGTTCATCCCCTGGCCGCTTTCACGGGAAGCCTTGGCTACACACAGACACCCCGTTTCCCCACCCCCGGTTGCCTGCTGACAAGGCTGTGTCTGTCCTGGCCAGCCCACCTCCGCCCCACTACAGACTCCCGGGGGCTTTGGGACATCTTGCAGAGCAGGCAGGGAGCTGCAGTGAAGGGAGACGGGGGCGGAAAGGGCAGGTGTTCCTGATGGAGGAAAGGGACAGGTGCTCAGGGTGCTCGGTGCACCCCCACAGACCTCCCCTCACCCCGATCCAGGCACGCACCCTCCCTCTCTGTCTCGGTGGCCTCTTTCTAAGCTCTGTGCCCGAATCCTTGGTGCCCCGTGAAGCAGCCATTTCCTGGCTTCTGTTCTGCCTCTGCCTCTGCCTGCTGCCCAGATACTCTGGCCTCTTCCTGTCCCCTCAAAACACTCTACCTGAACCTCAAGACCTAGCACAAATGTTGTCTTCCCACCAAAGCTTTCCCTGACCTCCCAGCTCCAGCCCCCACCTCCTCAACCCTGGCAGGGACACGGTCACATCCTCGCAACCGCAGGGCGCCCTTGCAGACGATACCTGACTCTCACTCAACTCACAGGGCCTGCAGGTGAGGGCCTCCATCAGCTGGGGCCCGGCTGTTACAAGGAAAGAAGGGAGGGAGGAAGATGCTCTCCAGATCACAGGGACCAAACACGGAGTGACTGTGGCCAGTGGAGACAGCGAGCCTGGGCGGGGGACAGAGACGTATGCCCAGCTACCGGAGGCATGGAGGTGGAGAAGCCCAGTCCTGAGCCGGCTGTTTGGCGCAGACAGGCCCGGGCTGTGGCGGCAGCCTCAGCTGTAGGGAGTCAGGGCCTCCGAGGCTGCCCTGGCCCCTCCTCCTGATCGCCAGCTCTTCTGCTGCTGAAATAGACCAGAGGGCCATGGTGGGTCCCGAGTACTCAGGACAGGGGAGGAAAGGGTGCAGATGGAGGTCCAGGGGTTCAGAAGCAGGGTGGGCCCATGGGGGATAGTTTCTGACTGTCCAGAGAGGGAGTTGGCAGAATCCCCTCCTGCTCCCCCTGCCCAGGCCTCCTCAAAGGGCCTGCTGCATTGAGCTGGCTCAATGACAAGGGGTGGCCCTTTCAGAGGCCACCACCCAGGTCCCTTTACCTGGGAGGTGTCTGCCTTCAAATTTTTTGCCGGGGCCTCCAGACACAAAGGCCCAGCTGCTGCGTGGGGCGGGCACAGCCTCGGCACATGGGCTGCAGGTGGTGGTCAACGCCCAGCTTGGGCTTGTTCTCCAGGGCACTCCGCAGAGTGGCTTCCTTCTGCTCGGCGCTGGAATCGCAAGACCAGCCTCTGGCACCCAGCAGACGCATTTTCGAGGTTATAGAACACATTCCCGTGTGTCACGTAACTTACTTAATCTTTGTGGCAATTCTGTCCACCTGTGCAGGCAGGTGGGGGTCCTTGGCCACGCCCCGCCCCACAGCTGGCAGTCCCTCACCTGGACCCACCACCTGCTTCCAGGCACAGCTGGAAGCCCTGCCTACAGTCTCTCCTATGCAGGTGCTGGGTCCATGCCCCCGGGGGGTGCTGGGCTCCTTCCTCCTAAGGTACCCCAGGGCTCTGGCTCTCTGGAAGGCACAGCTGATGCCCAGCCAAAGGCCAGGTTGGAAGTGCCCTCGTAGGACAGGGCTAAGACCCCCTTCTCTCCGGAACAGTCCTTGGCAGGACTCTGGGAGGCACATCTGCCCCTTGGCAGGTGACAATTTCTAAGGAAGAAAATAAAGAAACCGAAATTGTATTTCGATCATACACATAAAATAAACGGAATAACAATAAACCAAGAAGAGAAAAAACAGACTGGGAAATTAAGATCCATAATTGTGTAATGATGTGAGGCAAGGTGTGCCGTTAGTCAAGAGAGCACCGAGGAGAAATATCTGATTTTCCAGGAGGCTCGGGAAGTTTGCAGCTCCAGAGGAGGTGAGGTGACATGCAGCGACCTGGTCTTGGACCCAGGCGGGCCAGCTCAGCCTGGAGGGCCCCAGGGCCCCGTCCTGTGGAGAGGACGCTGACTGGGTCTCTCGTCACTGCTGCTGCATTAGGAAAGTGACACACACCCCTGAGAAGCGGAACAGGAGACGCACTGGAAGGGCCTCATGCCCGGGAGCGCGTGAGTGGCGTGCGGTCGTGGGGTCTCTTTCCCAGCCCAGCACGCTCACCGACGGGACGGCGCTGAGGCCGCATGTGCAGTTTTCTGTCCATAGTTTTTCACCCACTCTTGTAGAGTGCAATTCTCTACAGGTTGTCGACAACTTCCAGGAGTCCTGGAATGGTTCCTAGTGGTCTCCTGCCTGACCCGGCACCTGCTCCTTACTCCCCTATGACTTGAGGGTTTCGCATTTTTCCTCCGTCACGGCCGATTCTGTGATAAGCGCCTTTGCGGGGAAGTCATTGATGGTCACTGTGACTGTTTCCTGGGGACAGATACGAAGAAAAGGAATCATCGAGTCAAACCATGCAGTTAAATTAAGTCGGGAAAGTCCGCACCAGTCAACCCTGAAGCAGCAGGAGAAGCAAGCCCACGGCTTCTGCCCTTCGTGGGCAATGGCCGCTGTCGGTAATTGTAAATCCCTAGTTTAGTGGGTCGTGAACGTCTCACTGTTGCGGAGACCTGGCTCTCCCCAGTCACCAGCAAATGTGGATACGTTTTACGTTTCTGTATCAATAATCTCCTTGTGAATAACCTACTGTTCCTGCAGACATTTTGCAAGGAAAGAAAACAAAAAACAAAATCCCAAGACCCATTTCTGATTAAAACAGGAGCAACAAACATGCTCAATTAGGTAGAAATTCAGGGAAATATCCTTGATATGATAAACTATTCCTTCTTCCCGCAGCCAAGCTGCTACCTGATCGGAAACCGTGGTAAGACAGAGAGACCACCACTGCCACGCCGGTGGGGCACTCCTGTGGCGGTGCCAGCCAATGCAATCAGACAGGAAAGATAAGAGCGAGGCGGGGAGAAAGCCCTTCCCGTTTGCTGTGATGCGTGCACATCCCTAAAACCCCAAGGAGAGCAGGATGGAGATAAAGAACAAAGCTATCACTAAAACCTACACGCACACAAGCAAAGCATTCAGTGAGGTGTCAGGGCATGGACTGGACACCCTAACAGACAGGCTCTGCAGGAGTGACCAGTGGGTAAGAAAACGCCATTTAACGGGAAGTAAATACACAAAATAAACTTTAAAAAACGGTAAACTTACATCAGAAAAACATTAAAGTACCCCCTTTAAAAATAAATTAACGTTTCCTGAATGGAGAGACATCTCCCGTTCTTGCACAGGACAACTTGAAGTTACAGGGAAGCCAGCGTCCTCGGGTCAATGTACACATTTCCCGTGATACAAGTAAAAAGGAGAATAAATTTGTCTTTTTCTAAAACCAAACAAGTAGATTCTACATTTCATATGGAAACTACGGCAGAATATCAAAAACAATTTTAAAGGAGAGAAATTAAGGGAGGCTTCCTGGGTGTTAAAGCCACGACAAAGGTCCCATGACTAAGACAGGGTAATATCGGGACCTGAATCCACAGACCGACAGAAAGCGGAAATCTACAAATAAGCTCAGTCACATCCGGGCACTGAGCACAGGTTAAAGACAGCTCCTGTCACATCTCTGGGGACAATACAAGCTGTTCGGGATGTGACGGGCACGTGGGAAGTTGGACCGTCCCCACAGCCTCCACCACAGCGCGACCCTGCTGGGCCTGGAGGGAAAAATGGAAACGCACAAATCTCAGAGAGAGCAACAGTGACTCCAGCCTGGGAACGAGAGATGCTTCTGTCTTTGGAACTCAAATTCAGAAACCATAAAATGAAAGATTGATAAGCAAAATGGCATACTTTTGGAATTGTTTGGTACAAATCACTATAAATGAATTCAAGATAGATAGCGAACAGCGAGAGAACATGGACAACTTCATTTGTAATGAGGAACAGCGTGTTAAAGCGACAGGTCGGTGTGTGCGTAACCTGTGGGCACAGACTGCAGGGTGGGGATGGCCGGGGGCAGGGGAAGGGCTGGGGGAGGGGCAAAGGGGGGACAAGGACATCTGCAATGGTCAACGATAAAAATAAAGACAAAAAATTACCTGTTGATCCCATTGCTCACCTTTCAGACTAACACAGCTCATAGGCTTGACCAGGTGGGGGGCAGACACCCTACAACCCCGGTGGGTACACAGAGAGTGTCTGCCCCCCCAGAGGGGACGAAACACCTCGGAAAGTGGCAGGAACCGTGCTTTGGGCCGAATGGCACTTCCAGGAGTGAGTTCCCCTCAAAGACAAACGCCCAACACAGGAGCCGATGTCGGCATCATTGGCTGTGCTGAGCAGGAAGCAGCTCAGGGTGGAGGGGGCTGGAAGCGCGATGGGGGCCCCTATGCGGCAGGAGGGGCGGCCTGCTGGATTTTGAGTGAAAAAGAGCGTGCCCGATGACTCCTGCCACAGGAAGGAGCCCAGAAAGGGTGATGGGGCAGGTGGGGGGCGGGCAGGGCGCAGAGAGAGCGGCGTGGAGGGAAGGCCTCCCGTTGCTCGGTTTCATAATTTTCCGTTCAACCGTGTGACTATTTGCCACATTCAAAGAACACAACTCAGAAAAAAATGAGAAAAAAACCCCAAGCCATGACATTGAATTCCGACAGAACCACATGAACCCAAACACAGCAAATTTATAATGGAAATCACACGAACACTTCGAATGATCTTTTAAATAGCATGCTTCAGGTGTCTGCCCGTAGTGCGGTGTATCCCGAGGACGGCAATGACCAACTTCTGAGTTTTAATCGGGCTTCTGGGGAACACTCACGACGCGGTGACATTGTGCGCGTCGCGGGAGCCCCACGTGGACGGCCTTGGTGGTGACTTTGGGCTGTGGTGCCCCCGGGGGTGGGGGGAGGGGAGGCAAGTGCGAGGGGCAGAGGGTGGAGAAACGGCGAGGCTGGCTTTGCATTAGAGCTGTCTCTTCGGCCGTGATTTTAAAGATAAAATATTTAACTAGAAATATAAAATTCCGTCTTTCTCCAACGTGATGCACGTGTGTCTGTGTTTCCGTGTACGCTCTCCACTCTCTATCCACTGAAAGGCGTCAGGGCTCCCTGGTCAAATGGCTGACCCACGCCCAGAGAGGGACCTGCGGGTGGACCCGGGACACCCCGGCCCAGGGCCCCGCCTCAGCCGGCCCTGACTGTATGTTCAGCCTCCCGCGCACACTCAGGGTTCCTCGAAGGTACCCCTGCCCTCAGCCACGTCCCTTAAAAATATGCCCATAATACCATTCAGCACCAACCCACTCACTCACTCTCAGCCTCTGCCTGGGCGCCAGCTCCAGGACACGCGCTGTTTATGGCCTCATTACGAAAATGTTTACGGCACAGCAACATGAATATTTCAAAAGGAGATGATGCCTTTAATAACTTCTGTGCCCCGAACGGTCTAGCACCCGCCTTTTCCAGAAAATTCAGAAGCAGGGCACCCAGGGTCCCCCATTGGGTGAATGCACACTGGGGTCCTGCGGGGCCACCGCCTGCCGCCCCCTACCGAAAGCACACTGCAGACAGATGGCCCACCGGGAGCCATTCTTCCTCTCCCTCTCCATGCACACACGCACACATGTGCGCACACAGGTGCACGCATGTGCATGCTTGAGCATTTACTTACAAGGGTCTCTCTGTATGGCGCATGCTTAACCCACGGGGCTCAGACCATGCAGAACCCGTGCTCTCAGATCCAGATCCAGGGCCGTGGTTCCAATGGGGTGGCGGCCCTGCGTCCTGGTGGCCCACACGGACCTCCCCCCACCTCCCCCTCGAATCCACCCCTGTCCTCTGTCTCTGCTGCCGCTGCCTGCCCAGGCTGCACTCACTGAACACCATCCGGAGAAGCCAAATAAAATCCCTGGGCTGGTGACTTGCAGCAACAAGGCCTGAGTGCCCCAGACTGAGAGGAGACCGAGGACAGAAAGGCTCTGATGCTGCAGGAGAGGCCCATGCCTGCTGCTCCCCAGAAACGCTGCCTCAGATCCCTGCTGACTTGAGGGTGGGGCGTGTGTCCTGGCCAAGCCCAAGGGACCCCTGTGTGCCTGGGGACTGGCACTGGGCTGCCTAGGACAAGAAGGAAATAGGCCAGGCCCCCAGAACTTTCCCCTGCAGCTGGCCCCTCAGTGTGCTCCGCGTGGGACCAGCCAGCCCAGAGTGAGGGGACAGCTGAACGTTCCTAGACCACGTCCTCCAGCTCCCTGCTTCCCCAGCCAATCAATCCCCAGCCCTTCTCTGCAGAATTCCATGGCCCTGTCTGGATGGTGACACCTTCCCGAGCCCTGTCACAGGCTGAGCAGGCCCTTGATTCTCGGAGGCTGGGGCTGAACACCCTCACCAGCACTGTCCCTGCAACCCCAGCTACAGGCCAGCACCACCCCTGAGCTCGGCTGCGACCACAGGAGCCCACCTGGCCTTCAGATCCTCAGGGGCAGGTGGCAGGCCCACATCTGCCGGGAGAGGCCCGGTCGTGCCGAGGGAGCTCAGCCGATCCCGGCTGCACAGCAGCTCGCCCCCCGCACCCACCCAGAGCCCGAGCTCTCGGGCCAGGGCTGCTGGCGGCAGTCTGCCTGGTCCTGGCTTTAGTCTGACCAGGAGGTCTCGACGTTTCTCTTGCAGAAAGAAAAATCTCTCCATTAATCGATATTTTGTCCAACCCTGCTGAGGCGCTACCAGTGAGCACCTCTGGAGATGGGAATTTGGGCCCCTTTCATTCATGGGCCTTCATCGCAAGCTTGTATTTCGAGGCCCTAAACTCAAGGACACAGCAGGAAACAAGCTGACCTTGGGCATTGGGGTCAGGCCCTCGGTGACCCAGGCCCCAGCTGACCCCTGAAGGCAGCGCCCTGTTCGCAGGTGCGGGACCTGGCCCTGCTGGGCGTGAGCCAGGCTGCAGGCCCCATCCCACATTGCATCTCCATGGAAACCGGTCCACCCAGCCCAGCAGCAGCTTCAACAACAAAAGGGAAAAAATTTGGAAGCAGATACATGGGACCAGCCAGTGCAGAGTGTTGGGTCCCACTGGCCGGCAGGAGAGCAACTTTCAATGGGATGCAGACTCAGACCAGCCATCCTGCGGCACCTCTTCCCGGAAAGCTGATTGGCTCCGTGGTTTGAGGATGAAGTCGGGGCTCTGGCGCCCATGGCACCGAGCCGGCTCCCAGAGCTGCTCCGAGGCCCCACAGCAGCCAAGGAGGCTGAAGGTGCCTCCCACCAGAACTTTCTCTGCTTAGGTCACATCCTCAGGGGCGGGGCTTCTGCGCTCCGGTGCCCAGGCTTGAGCCACGTGCCCAGAGGGGCCAGGCCTCCTCTGTGGGCATCAGCCCCAGGTGGGGTCTGATATCTGGGACTGGGTGGGGGTGGTGAGCACCCAAGGGACCCAGCTCTAGGGCCTGGTTCCTGATGAGCCTCTGGAGTATTCAGGGTCGTTATTCTCTCTCCTCATCTACACTGGAAAACTCCACCATAAAAACCTTTTAAAAACCTGGCTTCTCCCAGGTCCACACCACACTAGGCACAGGGAAGCCTGGTTCAGAAACAAGGAGACCCAAACACTGAGAATCTGGAGGGTCCTGGTCACCTTCCCTGCCCGTTGGGGTCGATGAGCTGGTAACTACGCATGCTGTATCCGCCCAGTCCCCCCTGCCACCGTGACCCCTGTACCTCCTGGTCATGGGTCCCCACCTGCTCGACTGTACTCCCTAGCAGGTGTCGTCACTCACCGACAGGTCACAGGTGGGCTCCTCCTCTGAGCTCCTCAGCTGATCCGAGCCTGTTGGGAACACAGCCTCTCCAGGGGTGGCCTGGGGGCCCCCACCTTTCTGTCTGCTCCGCGCCCGGACTGCTGAGGGGACTCACGTAGGAAACGTGCACGGAGGCAGGGAGGGGTCACAGTGCTCCCAGCATACAGCAAGGCCCCTTGGGGACCTCATTCCTTCCCCAGGAAGCGGCCACCCCTGCACAGCGCCCAGGACAGGCCCCCAGTGGCCGGGCCACCCGAGGGAGCGATGCCTGTGGGCACTTTCCAAAGCCTCCACACCAGAAGCTCCGGACGGGGAGGAGCTGGGAGGGGCCCCTGGAGTAGGGCCCTGCCGCACCCCAGCTCTGTCCCAACTACCCTCCCTCCTCTCCCGGTCCCCCCACAAAGCTGGGTGAGGATGGGACGGAAATCAGGTGAGGGAGGCTGTTTTGCAGCAGCAGGAGAGGGAGGAGCAGCGGGGACGTAGCCCACAGGGACTGAGGCAGGCCCAGGGCTCCTTCCGAGCTGTAGGGCCCCAGCATGGGTGGACAGGGTGGGACAGATAGCCAGGGTCCGGCCTCTGCCCCACCGCATCCTGGGGAGCAGGATGAGGGACCAACCGGCTGCCTCCGTGGCGGGGGAGGGACGCAGGTTGGTCCCTCGATGGCCAGTGAGGGGCGGGCTGGGCTCTGGGCTCCCTGATCGAGGGAGCAAATTCTCTGCTGCCACTCGGGCGTATTCTCCACAACCCTAAATATTCTCACGGGAATCTGTCTCTCGACTCAGAATGAAATCACAAGTGATAGCGGAAGTGAGCACACAGCTAAGAGGCTGCTTTTTTTTCTGAAGATATTTTCATTATTTGATAAGGATTTAAATGGATTTTAACTACCTCCCCAGACAGTTCTTCTTAAATGTTTTAATTTTAAGACCTTCCTGGCTTAACACATCATATGGTACCTAATCAGGTTGTATATTCTCTCTGCTGTCTTGCCTGGGTCCTAAGGAGATGGGATTATCATGGTCACAACTCTGCTGGGTGATGAAGTGCAGCGGCTGGACCGGGCTGGCCTCCTCACAGCTCCGGCTACTGGTGGACCCACCCTCCCCATCCCCAGGCCTGCCTTCTCCCTGACCTGCCCCCACCCTTCTGCCCCGCAGGCCCAGATACTGGTCACACCTGGGGCAGCCCCGACCCAAGGTCCCCTCTCTGTGCTAAGGATGTCACTCACTCATGCAACATCACTGAGGCCTGCTCTTGGGCAGCCACGTCTCACCTGGCCCTGTTCCCCGTCAGCCCCTACAAGATGGGAGGGGCCATCTGGGAACAGAGGACACTCCCATGTCATGGCCAGCACAGGCCCCCCCTTCTGGCCCCAGACTTGCTGAGCGTGGTCCAGGCCTGGAGAAAAGCGGGGCTCAGAGGTGTGTCAGCTCCACACCCCTGAGCCCTAGAAGGCATGAGAATGGGACCCCCAGGGCCTCGTGCACCCTGGAGGGGGGGACAGGGTGCAGGAACCCTGGCGTGAAGCCCGTCCTGGCTCTCCCCACTCAGTGTGACTGCCACGGGGCCTCGCTGAGCAGCCACCTACCTGCAGCGCCCCATCCGTCTGTGACAGGTAGCAATCCCCGTGGCAGCCCTGGGGCTCCCTCTGAGGATCGCAGGTGTGGGCAGCCCGACTCAGTGGGGGAGCATCTGGCAGGCATCCTCATGGGGACACCAAGACGCCCTTGTCATCCTAGGAGCATCCCCCTAGGTCGATGGGGTCCGCTTCACCACCCGGATGATCAGGCTGTGTCTCTATTTCCGTCCCCGAGACAACCCAGGCTGTGGCCTTGGTGGGACTCAGCGTCTGCTGCATCCAGTTGCCACACGTGACCCTGTTATTCTGCCCCCACAGTGGGAGACCAGGGGCGTCAGCGGGGGACTCAGCAGCAGCGACCCCTCTGGACAAGACGACACACCAAGTCAGTGACCCAGGCTTCGCTGTCCTGGCCTCCGGGCCACCGGGGTCAGCCGGCCTCGGAAGGGCGGGTCTCCTGAGTCAGCCCGGGGAACAGGCCCCTGCCAGCTGCCGTGCCGAGCCCACCAGCAGCAGAGCGGACAGTGCGCTGCTTCCCAGCACTGGGGGTGTGGGTGCGGCTGAACACTTGGGTCTTTGCGGGCCGTTCAGTTCTGAAATGGTGTGAGTTGCGAAGTGATGATGTCCAAGGCAGGAAACATTTATCATGTGCAGAACCCTAATAAATATTGCTTTTACATCCTGACAAAACCTAAAAATCCTGAACGTTTTGTGGGCCCCTTTTATGTCTTCCCATTACAGCTACGGCCGGTGATTTGGCCAAAATTTAGAGGCAGTAAACGTGAGCTGTGGTGACGCGCACCCCGACACCGGACAGTGTCAGCACACGCCGGCCCCGCTGTCCCGGAGGGCCCACCTGGGCCAAAAGCCCCGGGCACGCAGGGGACCGCTTCCCAGGAGACGGGTTTGCGTCCTGTGCGCTGACTTCCTGCGGGGGGGGCTTAGTGGATGAGGTTCCTCCTCACGTCCCAGAGGCCGGGCTGCCACACGAGAGTCAGATGAGTCTGCAAACACCTGTGGGGGCGGAGAGCGCACCCCCTCGCTCAGCCTGAGCCCCAGAGGCCAGGACAGGGGTCCTGGCCTGGCACCTCGGAACTGAGGAGGCTGGAGGGGGGGTGAAGGCGACTTGCTCCTCAGCACACTCTGCCTAAAGGGGACTCATCTCACGAAGCATGTGGGACACCCACCTCGAGAGGCCCCACAGGCAGAACTAGGGGATGACCACAGTGACACCCATCAAGGACGGACGTGACGAGCCAAGCACCACGCCCCACTGAAGCCAGCGCTGCTCCCTTTCTGCCCCCTCCCATGAGCAGCCACCCTGCTTTGCACCCCCGATGTCTGTCTGCTGGAGCTCAGGTCACCTCCCAAAGGATGGTCCTTGCTGGGCCAAGACGGGGTCCCAGGAGGACGGCTCACAGAAAGGGGCTCATAGAACAGACATCCGGTGAGGGGCACGTGGAGATGCGGACATGGGGTTGCTCCTGGGCAGGGGGGACTGTCTAGTAGGGGTGGTGACCGAGGGTGCAGAGAAGAGCTATTTGCAGCCACGCCGGTGCCCCAGGCACTGCCATGGGCCGTCCGCACACACGCGTGTGCACTCACCACGCATGCTCGCACACACACATCCATGCTGGCTCACCCCCATTTCGCTCAGTTCTGGGGTTTCCACTGTCTGGCATGGGCCACCCACAGCGGCCATTCTCTGTGATAATCCAACACGACCACCCCAAAATGGAAACATCTGGAATGTCTGCTCACTGCAGCCAGCCGAATCAACTTCACTGCTCCCTCGGAGAGCCCCAGCTGCAGGACAGAGGATGAGACAGGCAAGAGAGGGTCCCGTGGGCCAGGCCGTCCCCAGCGAGCCCCTTCCTAAGGTGACTGCACCACAGGTGACATAGTGGGCCCCCAAAAGCAGTGAGAATGACAAGCTGAATCCAAGAAGCGAGAGGGCCTTCAGGAGACTGGTGCTGACCCACCTGGGCCAGCCGCTTCGTGGGCCTGCACCTCAGGGGAGTGGTGGTCCTGGCACCCCGTGGGGGCTGTGATGGAGGAACTGCTCCCGAGTGCACGGCCCTGGGTCTGAGGAGGCTCTGTGGACATCAGGTGGAGCCCGGGGCTGCCTGGAGCGGGAGGGGCCAAAGGGGCCGGTGGGGCGGGGTGGGGCAGGCTCAGCGTCACACACCTGGCCCCTGAGCATGAGCTGCACCTGTGCAGGAAGAACACGCTGACCTGTGCCTCCAGAGCCTGAAGACCCATAGGGTGAACGTCACCATGTGTCCGTCCAAGCTCATGCCCCGTGGGTCAGGTGACAGTTCCGGGTGGGCCACTCAGGTCACAGCCACTGGGAGCCTGTCAGAAGCGTGTCAGAAAGCCAGCTGGCCCTTCCAGTGGGTGATGCTGGTGGCAAGGAGGGACGGGCTTTATGCCAAATGCCAGGGGCCCCCCGAGACTCCTCACTGCAGCCCCCCTGACACACCTCCCCGGGGGGGGGGCTGGGCAGGGTGCTGCCAAGGACACTCGGCCACATGCGGGGGCCTTCCCAGCCCCGGTACCCCAGAGGGTGGGTTTCCAGCGGGGTCGGCACCACAGTGTCATGTGCTGTGCCTTCAGCAGCGAGCCCGGGCCCCTGCCCTGCAGGGAAGGCGCTTCCCATAGCTGCTTCTCTGAGCCCCGGGTGTGACGGCTACTCCTGATGTCCACTGCTGCAGTGTCCTCCCAGCAGGCCTTCGCTGGCTGGCCTCCACAGTCTCACCCGTCACAACTGGTACTTCCTCCCATCAAGTGTCCCTGTTCCCTCACAAGATGGCTTCCAGTCCCCGACTCAACCCTGCTGATCAGAGCTGGATCTGCTTCCCCGGAGGCCACCTCTGCCGGTGACAGGCTAGATGCCGCCCGCTGGGCTGCAGTTGCACTGAGCAATGGCCCCTGAGCCCACAGAAGCCACCACCTGGGAAGTGACCCGCCAACAGCACTGGCATGAAGACCAGGGCGTGCCTCAACAGAGAACCAGCCCCTCGCCCAGCTACGTCCTAATACATGAGGCAAACAGTGTCCCTGTGGGGGTGACTGCATGGAGGCGTCACTGTGCAGAGGGACAGAGAGCACATCTGCACCTTTCCAACACCCCGTAAACCCATAAGTGAACTCCTGGGTGCTCAGAGACTTCAGGGGTCAGCCAGTCACCTGGGGTTTTATGGGACATTATTTCCCCAGGACCAGTGAGCTGGAGAGTGAAGTGTTTGCCTGATTAGGACGCACATGGCCCGTATGCACAATCATAAATGTTTTGTGACTTTCTCAAAATGGAGTATCTTTAGTTATAACACAATTTTGCTGCCTATGCTTATGCTGGAAATCTTAGCCACAAGAGCACATTGGTTTAAAATATTTATTACTTAAAAAAATTTAAAATTTTTTATACAAAGATGATGAGAAAAGTCTCATGCACACTCTGGGCATACAATAAAAATAACTCAAATATCATTTGATGGCTTTGTACAAAATAAACCTTTTTAGGGGGACCTCGGGCAGACAGCGCGGCCCCCGCTCCAGGCCCACAGCCTGGGGGCACCAGGGGATGGCACCTGTGGGCGGGGGTCCGCGGCCCAGGGGCCCTGCTGCTCACAGATGTCACTACAATGAATGGTAACGGGCTCTATTGCTACGACTCAGAAAACCGGACCGAGACGCGAGGACACTTGAGTGGGACACCGGGAACTCCTGAGGAGCCGTGGGAACGCACGCAGCTCTCAAGACTTTCAGACCGCTAGCTCGACTCACGAAAACACCTGGCGATGGTTGTGGATGGCGCCCCCTTCTGCCGGTCACAGATCCGCAGCGGGTCTGTGATTCGTGTGTATTACAAGTCATTTGCATAATTAAAACAACTAAGGGATCGATGTGTCCTGGCGATTAGAAACACGTGGAAATCTGCACGTCGAACGAAGGAGCTTCAATATGAAACAGTGGCCCTCCGAGGACGGAGCGCAGCCCCGCCCCCCGCCCCCCAGCCCGCTCGGTCTCACTGAGGCCCCACAGGCTCATCGCAGTCTCCGCAGCCTGTTTTCCTTGTCCCGCCTCTTCAGCATCAGCACGAACTGGTTGAAGAAGTGCTCCTGGTCCTTCCTCTTCTGGACAAGGCGGAATCTCTGGTCCCGGCCGTGCTTCTCGGCAAACTCCTTAAACGTGGTCCTGAAAAACAGGAAGTCCCTGAGCCTCCCTCCAGTGGGCCCTGGGGCTGGGCCGAGAGGGACGGAGGAGCTGGCCCTCCTCCAGCCCCAGCTGCGGGGCCAGCAGAGTGGGCACTGGTGGGGTGTTGCCAGGCTGGAGGAGTCAGCTCTGGGCCTCCAACTCCCACCCTCCTGCTCCCCACGCTGGGCCACTCCCACTGGGGCCTGCAGGGTCCTGACCCCCATAACTGGGAGAGCCCCCCATCTAATCGGACGCTGCAAGTGAGCCCGGCCCCCTGCCTCTTTGGCCTCCTCTCGCGCTGAGCCCACCACTGCCCACCTGCCCCCATCGTTGCTCAGGCCACAGGGGTCTCCTTCTGTCCCTTGCTCTCACCAACCACCTCCCTGCCTCAGGTCTGTGCACGCTCTTCCCTGCCTGGGAGAGGCGTGTGTTGGCTCCCTGTTAACATTTTACCAGTGGGTGGAGAACGTGAGCTAAAATCCACAACAGTGATGAGGAGGGGGCCACCTCCCCCGGGCTCCTCCTACCCCCAGGCACTGCGTCTTTCCCCACAGGCAGCCCCCGCCCCAGCCTACAGGTCACCCTGGGGTGGGGTGTCATTCAGAAAATGACACCGAAGCTCCTGAAAGCCCAAGGCCTCACCCCTTGGCCAGGACGCCGGAGGGGCCGGGCCAGGCTGTGCCCTGAAGCTGGGGCTCCGGAACCAGCTTCCTGGCCCCATGGTCCTTTGCCTCCCCCTGGTCACCACGTGAGGGGACAGAGGGAAGCCACAGCCAGACCCCACCCAGGCCTCCCACCATGAGGCTTCCCCTGCAGAGAACGCAGGGACTGTTGTACACGTCTGCCTTTTGCAATGGAGGAGATTTATGCTCATTTTCGCACTCGGAAGGCGTCTGTCCTTTAAATTCTCAAAGGTTTTATGAGGACTACGTGACCAACCCTAACTTATGCTATCCGATTATCGACCTGGTGAGTTAACCAATTATCAATAAAATACGGAAACCTACACTCATAGAAAGCAAGCATTACTAATCTCCACTTAAAAACTAATGTTGCATTTATTTTTAATAAAAATGCATAAACGTCCATTTAAATATAATATCCCAATCTAGAAGATGCATCGAAAGCAATCACTTCATATTATCCTAGTTTTAAAATTCTAGAAGCAGTACATGTTCATTATTTTAAATGTCAGTCAATTAAAGCCCATTTCTGTACTCTCCTAATCACTAACGGCCACTGTCCCACTCATGGGCCGTGCTTCACGCCCAGCAATTTGGGGCGAGTGTTGGCAGCCGCACCGCCGGGGCCCACGGGCTGCGTGCGGGATCTTCAGTTCACGCTCAGGTGTCGGGGACCAAGGAGCTGGGGGTCACCTTGCTGTCCTGTGTTTTGCGTCTTTTCTCCCTGCTCCTCAGACCGGAAGTCAGACCCCCTCCCCGAAGGTCACCTATCGGTGAGCTCGTTCAGCCCTGAGCGCTGGACACAGATCTGTGTGTCTGGCCTGCCGGCAGGTCCATGTGCCAGATGGACAGGGAAGCGGGGGCTGGGGTCACTGGCTGGCCACACGGGGGGAGGCGGGCCTCTCCCCAGGGTCCCTACAATCACACTTCTGTGGTCTGTGGACAGCTAGGACACATGATCTAACCAAACCGACGGGACACGCCCCCTGACCACAACTGGGAGTCTGCAGCCCCAGGCACTGCCGGGCAACTTCCTCTCTCTACCTGGGCGACACTTTAGATTCTTCTAGAAGTTTTTTGAATTCTTCTTTGGCTAGAAGCAGTTTACTTTTCTTTTCCTTGTATTCTTCTTTTATCCTTGTCTTGACAAACTGCTCGAATATCTGGAAACACACAAGAGACACGCGTTGGGAGGCTGCGGATCAGGAATGAGGCCTCCTATCTCGGTCACCACCTGAAGCTCAGAGCCCAGAGGGGGCCCTTCTCTTCTCGGGGGCTGGAGCTACGTGCCACCGCCTTGCCGAGGCATTGCCGCCCAGGACAAGGCCAGTCTGCGCCACGCCGCCTCCCACCCCTGCCCCCGCCCTCAGGCGCTGCCCCGGACGACTCAGAACCGGCCTGGGCACAACGGCCGCCATGCAGACCTGGCAGTGCGGCGATGCAGGCACGGGGCCGCCAGGTTTCTGCTCTGGAGCCCGACGGTGGGCCTGTGGCCATGTCTCACTGGCTCTCCCATCACGGAGCCAGTGGCACCCACAACACTTAGAGGGTATCACTCATCCTGGTCAATTCTCACCTCAAAGTCATTGTCACCTAAGTCCATCCAGCATCCAGTTCTGCCCACTCTGGCCTCCACAAAGACCGGCTTGCGAATGTGGAGCTCAGGGGACAAGGCCGGCCTCTCTTGGGGGATCACAGAGCCTCAGGCCTAACCCTCGGCCGCAGCACACTCCCGTCTGACAATGGGTGTTTGGAAAACTGTTCCTTCTCGGCAAGGACACCCAGGCAGGCAACCCCCCACAGCTGGCAGCAGCACGTCTCTGGCATGGCGGCTTCTGGAGAGCTCCTCGCCAGGACAGGTGCCGGGAACAGGGTCCTGGAGACCTCGAGGCAGCGTGGGGGCAAGAGAGCCGCTTTGTTCCCATGCTCGGCAAGCCTCGAGAGCATGGCAAGGACCACATGTGGGAGATCGCTGGAACGTATGCAGAGTGCAAGAAGAGCAACCCCCCATGGAGCCACAGAGGAGACATGCGGTGCCCACCCAGCTGGCGGCCGTGGCGGATAACGGACTTGCACGCGGGTGCTGGGGGTCTTGCGTGGGGGCTCTGCGGCTCTGTCTCTGGGTCCAGAGTCCGTCAGCCGGGCGCAGACTCCAGAGGATTAGAAACACGGGCTGCCAGGCGCCTCCTGAAGGCTCTGCAGCCCGACTGGATGTGCGTGAGGGGGACTTGGACGGAGAATCTGCGCATGCAAGTGAGTGAGAGCCCAATGGGCAGGTCACACCTTCAAAGCAGGTGGCACGTGAACCCCGGCGGTCCTGCGATTGCACACGTCTAAAGGGTGAGCCCAGGGTCACTGTCCAAATGGAAGTGTGTGGCTCTGCTGCCGGTCAGAGTTTTGCCCTATTAATTTTAAATGCGGAGAGAGGCCCCGGCCGGCTGGGGGTCAGAGCTGGCCAGACGGATCTGCTCCTCTCTGTGCCCAGAACCACTCAGCCGCCTAATCGGATTTCGCTCTTCCTCTCCCTTCGCCCTGCCGCTTTATTGAGGCGGCTGTAATTTCATGTCGCAGGTTTTTCCCTCTTAACGAATTATACCAATTTTATTCAAAGCGGAGCATGACTGTTCAAAAGACACACTAGGCTCTTGTCTCATCGTGGCCTGCTCTAGCACAGCAGAGGAAACGCCACGTGTCACCATGGAAACGGGTCTGACTGCACGCCCTTGACCCCTGCCCTCTGTCTGGGCTCATCTGCCTCCCGTCCCCAGGAACCCTCGCTTTCGCCAGCAGCGCACTGTTGGCAGGAGCCCCCACAGACGCCGCCTGGGATGCTCGCACTCACGAATCGACTGCGTTTTTTGAGAGGGAGCCAACGATTGTTTCCCTCGTCAGTCCAGCCTCAGGTCCCACTCTGCTGCCTCTCCCTCGGGTGGGGCAGCCTCTCCCAAACCTAGCGCCTGCAGTCGGGACTCTCGAGCCCAGTGCACCAGCTGCCTGCTCCTGCCCTTCCTCCTCGGGCCTCGGGGCCAAGCTCCAGCCTGCAGACGGGCCCAGGGTTCCCCCTGAGTGGTTTTTGGGGGCGTCGGACAGCTGTCTCCAAGCAGAGGATTCCCAGTGTGAGCTGACATTCTTGTCTGACCTGTCTGCAGAGCACACACCCAGGCACAGGCCGGATGTCCCCAACGGAAGGCCTCACCCCAGCCCGTTATCACCGGCCCTCCCTGAGCACAGCTGGGGAAGTCCAGCTGCTCCGAGCTCCTGTGTTTAGTCCAGGATGGCCCTGTCCCCAGGCCTCGGGACAGCAGGGGCCCCACCCCACGAAGGAACCAGTGGAACCCAGCGAACACACAGAGCTATGGGGGACACCAGTCATCTAAGAGATGTGACTTTAAATCATCCCTGGGCTTTTCTTTGAAGGCTGAAGGGGTCTTACTCCTACAGCTTCCTGTAAAAGGGCTGTGAGCTGCGGAAAACATTGCAGATGGAGAGCACTGCGCTGACCACAGCGAACGGGCCGGCACTCATGTGCCCTGCCTCCAGGCCGATGGCTGCTCGGTCCCAGCCAGTCAGTGCGTCGTGACGGCGGCATCCGGTGCTCTGTCACCAAAACAGACGGGCTGACTACTCCGTGGCCTCGAGGCTGAACGGTCGAACTTTCTGAAGTTCAATATTTCAACAAAAGGGCAAACGACCACCAGCGGCCAGTCTTGCGCTTTCCCACTACAGGAAAGCCTGTGTGACCCTGACTCACCCCGAGGCCCAGCCCGGTTGGCTTCGTGGATGCCACCTGCATGTTGGACTATGGGGTCTTCAAGATCGATGACAAAACTGAAGTGACATCGTGCTTTCCGGCCCCTCTGCTGTCTGAGGGTCCGAAGGTCACCATGAGGCCGTGACTGACTCTCCCGGCTCCTCCAATCCCAGTGGTTTCTCCCAACAAACCACTCTCCTGAGCTCAGAGGGCCGAGGGAGGGACAGGAAGAGAAGGCACAGAAATCCGGATCCTTCCAGAATGTGTCCCAAGACCCTTCTCACAGGTGCTCCACGGGCCCCTGGATCCTGGCTGGGCTGTGTGACGTCCTCCATGCACTGGTCCAGTCAGCACAGCCAGTCCCTCCGTCGGCCTGCTCCTCTGGGAACTGGCACTGGCTCCGTGACCGGCTCTGTGAATGAGCCAGAGCGGCCCCGCCAGGCCCAGCTTTAAAATGTGCCCCGTGTTGGCGACCTGTGATCCAGTCCTGGCTTTTCTGGGGACATCCTTCCTTCACTGAGGTGACCACTGTCGCCTGGGCCCCCTCGTTTCTCGGCCAGTGCAGCCAAGCTTCGGTCTCCCCAGCACAGTCGTCTGGGACGAGCTCACCAGCAAGGGAGCCGGATGGCCTTCCTGCGCACCGCCCCGCGCCGTCCATGAACCCCAGGCCGCGGACCTACGCCTGCCCACAGACCACACGCAGCATCCGCCTGCCATGCCCCCAGGACACATCACTCTCACGCTGCGTCCCCAGGCTGTCACCAGGCCTTCCCGCCCCGCTACCTGTTTCCGCTCCTCGGAGTTCAGCAGGAGATAGCGGGGGTCAAACACGATCTTGTGTAGCTCCTTCTCCCAGGTAGAAAACGCGGACACCTGCAGGGGGACATTCAACAGGGCTGCTGTGAGCACCTGTGCGGAGCCTGGAGCCCACGGAAACGATCACTGGAGGGATCGCACAAGGGCCTCCAGCTCACGGCTGCGGGGCTGCCTGGCAGCGTCACACACGTCCAACTTCCAAGAGGTCAGTGCTGGGAGCCCAAGGATTCCAGCGTCTGCACTCGCCACGCTGCAGAAACCGGCACCCTCCCTGTGCCTCCCGGACTGGCCCTTCCGCTCACCACCACTTCAACGTCGCCCTGTGGAAGGGGCCTCGATGGGAACCCACACCCCTAAACGTTGTGGGGATACGTGGTCTCCTGCCGGTCCTCCAACGCCACTTCCCCAACCACAGCCCCCACCTCCCCAACAGCTCTCTCTCCAACCCTTGCACTGGGCAGCCATGCAGCCAGGAAGAGCCCCACAAATTGCACCCCATGCCCAGGGGCTCCTCACTCCACCTCCAATGCACCAGCAAGGGAAGCCCTTCCACCAAAGCCCACCGGGGGTGACCAGGGTCTGGAGCACAACCAGAGCCTGTCCCAAAGCCTGAGGTGAGGGCCTTGCACAGCTCCCGAGGGCCTGTTTCTGGGGGAAATGGGTTCTGTGTAAGTAAAGGGGGCTGAGCGAGCCCGGTGGTGACTGAAAGTGAGAACATGGAAGTCCCGTGAGCGCCAGCTGCCCACAGCGACAGTCCTCTCTGTCCGCTTCTGTCTCCCAAACCAAAAGCTATTTGCAGCATTTGTGGGTGCCCAGATCCCAGGATAGGCCGGGGCCTTACAGGCCAGAGGAAAGGGAGGCAGGGGGCCCAGGGATGGCCCTCCTGGGCCCTGACTCGGAGGACCCACAGTCGGCCTTCCCAGACAGGCACCTAGTTAAAGCTGGGGGCATGGGGCTCCCCTCTGACACCTCTGGGGCAGCTGGGGACCCCATCCTGGTCCATGCACCCCTCCATGGGGCTCTCTCTCAGCTCACCCTCCTTGTTGCCGCCTGCCCGACGGGACCAAGGACCCGGCCAACACGGCTGCTGGCACAGCCAGGAATGTGGAGCCAGGGGTCCTGGGCACCAGGGAGCCCGACTTGCATCCCAGACACAAATCGGTTCCTTCAGAAGCTGTTTTCCTCCAAATTTGATCCTCAGACATGCTGCGCTGATGGGGTGCCCCATGGGCCAAGGGCTCTGCTGCCCTCTGGCCCGAGTCCCCCACTGCCACCTCCAGGGCTCAGGACTGGACCACGGCCAAGGTCCTTGTCTCTAAGTTTGTCCAGTCTGCCCGCCAACTCCTCCATCTCCATCCTACCCTGGCCCCGGGCCCACTCACCTCCACCCATGGCTCAGCCCACCCTCCCCAGCCTGCCCGTGGACTCTCCTCCGGGACTTCCCTCTGAGCACCCGAAGCCGCCGCCCAAGGCCCCGATGCTGCCAAGCGCCATTTCCGACACGCAACCTCGGCCCCTCCCGTCAGCAGGCTCAAGCTGATAACCAACACTGTTCTTGGTAATTAGCACTCACACCATTACCCTCTTTGCCCAATGTCCTGGAACACACAGCCCTGTCTTCTGTCTCTGGCTCCAGAGCACCTGTCCATCAAAGGCGGCTTGAGAGGGACACAAGCAGGAACCAGGGCAGTGAGGGGCGCTGTGCCCCAGGTTTCCCTGGGTGGCAAGGCAGCATCACCGTCCGGGTCTCCTGGAGGCAGCCCCGAGCCAGAGGCTTGGGTGCAGCCAGTGTGCCTGGGAGGGGACTCCAGGCACCCTGGGGACTGCCGCGTGGAAAGGGAAAAGTCATGATGGCAGAGGACCCCAGGGGAGGGTCATGGAGAACACGCCAGAGCCTGCCTGAGGTTTGCCTCCTGGGGACAGGGCATGGGGGTTTACGTCCTGGTCCCCACCCCTCCAGGGATGAGTGTGGCCCCTGGATATGTGGAATTCTGAATTTAGAGACGGAGCTCGGTGTCCTGTGTGCAGGGGAAGCAAGGGGCCCGGGACACCCTGAATTCCACTACTCGCCCCCCAGTATTCCCCATGTCACCGGCTTCAGGGTTCTGTTCTTTTCTATTTTGATGGATGAATAAAATTGTACAGTTACTCCACAATGTACTTTGCCGACTGAATTGACTCTGAGGGCTATTTTCACACTGGGGACGGTGTGATCCATCTGAGAAATCAGTGGGTCATCTTCAAGAGCAGATTGTGTGCAATGCTGACAGAGAGGTGCCATTGCCTGAAAAGCTGAGTCTCCGGGGCCATGGGGGCCGCCGATCTGGGAAAGCGGAGAAGCCAGAGAAACATGCATCCCAGGAAAGAACAATGAGATTCAAACAGTAACGAACAGGAGACATCCAGCTTCTTACTGATCGGCGCTGGCGGAGCGAGCTCCCGGGGCCTATCACGCGTCGCTGCTGGGAGGGACCTGGCGTGGAAACGCCTCTTCCAGAGAAGAGCTGGGACACCGGGCAAGGGCTTTGGGCTGCAGGGAGCGGTCCTGCACCAACACGGGGTCGGGGGGGGCACACGTCAGTGGGACCATTGGAGTGTCAGCCAGAAAGGCCGAATTGGGAAACACACTGAACGGGTGAAGCTGCAGGAATTCTGAACGGAAGATTTACGCCCTCACTAAAACGCTTTCCAGAAAAATTATGTCCGTATTTTAACAGTGATTAAAAGGAGGAGAGAGGGTCCAAGTTTGTAAGTTAGGTTACGCCTTATGACACTGACCGTTGTATATTGAAAAAATGCCTGTTCGGCCACGTTTAACGATAGTTTAATATTCGTTACACTCTAAGACAAAAATGCTCATTCTGGACTTTTTTTAAAACTCTGTTATTAGAAAACAAAGACTGGAAGAAAATGAACACAACTGATATAATGACTGTCTCCTAGGGCAGCATTTCAGGGATTTTTTCTTATTTATACTGCTAATATTTTGCAGGTTTTCCATAATAAGCATGCACCACTCTCGTGCATAATTGTATCAGCGGTGTCCACATGTGTCTCGTGAGATGTTGAGGAGTTGCCATGGGAACGTGAGGCGGATAAGCTTCCCAAGGAGAAAAGAGTCACCGTGTGGAACAGATACTGTGGGCGCCCGGGGCTCGAGTCACCCACCTCTCATCTCCTGCACGTCCAGGGCCACCTGTCCGGCCACCTGCTGCCTGTACATGAGGAAGGCCTAGCCCTTCCAGCACGTGTCCCACCCACTTGCCAGGACAGCCTCAGAGAGGCGACTCGGCTCACACCTCACTCACCAGGTGGGGCCCTCCAGCTGCTTCAGGGAAGGCACCACCTGCCCATTAGCTGCAGGACCCCAGCCAAGGGCCTCTGCTTCCTCTGTCCCCACTTTCTGTGACCCCACGACCTCAGGGTGGGTGGCTGTCCTACTGCAGGTGGAATCTGGGGTCCCTGCCAGGGCAGGAGGGCCACACTCAAAGCCAAGCTCCAGGGTCTCACCTCCACAGCTGGCCACAGGGTCAGCGAGTCCTCTAGAGGCTGCCCACTGCTGGGACATGGCCCAGGGGTCCCCCACAGAGGGCGTCCTAGGAGGGCCGCACACGCCTGCGGCCCCGAGTCCCTGAATGAGGAACTAGGGCCCTTCTTTTCCTGGCTCCCGGGAAAGTCGGACGCACTTCCGAGGGGTGCTGTGCGGGAGAAGGCAGTTCTCGATGCGGGGCCTGCAACGCATTCGCCTGGACAGGCCACACTAGACGCACAATCTGCTGGTCAGTTAAGCTGGCCCCTTTGTAGGCCGCAGGTTGAAGGAGAGCCACGCTGTGGCTGTCACGGTTAAACAAAATAAAGCAGAATCTTCCGTGGAGCCCTCAGACGTGCCGCAAAGCCGCCACGCTGAAGGCCCTTCCCCAGCCCGATGCCCACGGAGCACCTTGGACACCCTGCCTTTGAAACGGCTGGAAATCCACAGCACCTAGCTTTATCGTTCCGTAGGTACGTGAAATTCTGAGCAAGTGCGATAAAAAATCTTGTTAATCTCTCAGTTCATAAAAAAACTGACCTTTCTGTGCCTCGTTTTTAAACAACTAGAAATCTGACCAGCTCAGCCCCCGCATCCCGTGGCAGCAGTAACTCATCGAGTCCACGGCCCACTCCACAGAGCCAGGAAGTCGGAGTGGCGGCCTGGCTCAGTGCCCTCAACCCCAAGTCCAGGCCAGCCTTCACCCTCTGTGAGCGGCGTTCGGGCTTCTCCTGAGATCCCCGTGAGGCCCGGCTTTCGGCCCCACCCCGGCCTCTCTCCCCCGGCGGAACGCAGTCCTCAGCAAGTGCACGCTCCCACGTGCCTGGCCGATGCTCACGGATAAGATGGGACGTGAAGGGCTCACCCGATACCTGGGCAATGTGGTGGGGTGCCGAGGCTGTGGCCTGGGGCGGCTGGGGCCAGGGTGGCAGGCAGAGGCAGGGGCCTTGCAGGAGAGCGACCCGGTGCTACAAATGCCAGGAGGGGCAGAGCAGGGTGGCAGGGAAGGCGTCTAAATGGACCTTGTGTGCTGACACCCTCGGGGACGTCCAGAGACAGGGGGCCCACGGCTCAGCAGGGCACGGCAGGGTGACAGGAGGCCCCTGACGTACCTGCCCTGCCCCGCCCAGGATCTTTTCAGCCTGGCTGGTACCAAGCTCACCGGGGTCAATGGGTTCTCTGACCAGTCTCTGCCGTTGAAGAGGGTGAGGCTTCGTGGTGTGGGGACAGAGCTGGGGCCGGGCAGAGGGCACAGGAAGAGGTGGCAGGGCTCGGCCGCCCCTTCCCACCTCCACGGGCCTGGGGAGACCCGCACGCACGCCACCCAACAGGACGGGCTGAGTCAGGTCCTCACTGAGGCCTAAAAACTAAAGCAAGGACGAGGGGGCAGGAGGGACTACACCACTTTCTAAAGTAAACGTTTAACTTAATAAACACACCTAGTTTTAAAATCATGTCTCTAAAAGGAAAAGGGACTCCACCCATCAGGAACTCTGCCTGTGTGTGTCCCCAGCATCCCCTACTGTCCCTGCTTTGCGCTTCTGTGTGACTTGGTGCCCGAGCTAATTTAGGGAAGCAGCTGCCTGGAGGCTTTGTGCTCATAGGTCTGCTTTCCCGTCCAGGACGAGTGGCCTAGTCACAGCACCGTGCGTGTCACTTCTGGGTGAGTGAGAAGGTACATTAACCGTGGAGGGACAGAGGATGCTCGAGCTCTGGGGACAGGGACTGGGGACAATCCCGCTTCTGATTCGCAAGAGCCAGGGCCCTCTCAGCTTCCCTGCGTCCCCAGGGCCCCACCCCGTGCAGGGGTGACCCTGCAGAGCCCACTCAGCCCCCCACTCTGGGGGTGCACTCTTCCTGGTGGTCCCGCACCCCAGTTTCTGCTGCACCTGATGGGGTACAGAGAGCAGGAACTTGCTTCTGGGTCCCCAGGGCACTGACAGCCCTCGTCACCATTATCACCGCACACGGGCCCACTGCTGCCTCTGCCTTCAGTCTCATTTTGTAAAGAAACCCAACCAGGCTAACCTAACATTTCCGCTCATTTTATACCCAAAAGCCAAAGCAAGAAATAAAACTCACTGGAAAGAGATTCAATTATAAAATGTTTTTCCCCCATTAAGTTCCAAATGAGATCGAGTAGTCAATTGCAATAAAGAGTCTTAGAAACCAAAAATAATCGGCGTAATCCAGAGACAGGTGACCCTCCTCAAGCAAGGAAACCACAGGGAGGTCCTGCTGCAGGGGAGGTGGGGGGGCCCTGGAACCTGGCCGGGCGCCCCAGGAATCTCAACCCAGACAGGTGCTTTCTGCCCGTGGTCCCGGTGAGACCCGACCTATTTCTCTCCCTGGCTCTGCCACTGTCCCACCCTTCCAAGCCTTCTCCTCCAGGACAAGAAGCAGGGGCTCCTCCACCCCTTCCTTTGGTCCCTGAATTCCATGAGGCCTGATCCCGTGAACTCACTGAGGCAGCAAAGTGATTCTGGGCTGTGGGGACAGCAACTCGGTTACCCGCCCCAAGAGCCCCGCGGCGCCCAGGCCCTTACCCCTCTCTCCAGGAGCATGTCTCGGAAGTGGGTCACCCGCTCCTCCAGGGGCAGAAGGATCTGGTGTGGCGACGTCCGGGGGCCCTTGTCATTTCTCTCCGCCTCCTCCAGCCCAGGACTCACGTGGCCTTCCGTCCTTGGGACACAAGACACCGAGTTACACACACCCTGGAGACCCAACTGCTTTTCGTGGCACCTTCAAAGCCCGCGGGGCGACTCTGTGTAAAGCAAAGACTGATTTTCTGGACACTCTTCCTAAACCCTGGCGCAGTTGACCCAGCAGAGGGGTGGCTTTTGCTGGCACAGTGAGAACTGCTCGGTCACATTCAGGGCGGAAAGCTGAGACTGAAGCCCTAACCGAGGGGCACCGGGGGAGCGGGACAGGCGGACGCCCCCTGGAAGGAAGCCGAGCATCTGTTTCGCGGCCTCAATGCAGCTGTCACCCAAGGCGTGGGGACAAGCTTCTCACTGGCACAAATCACGGGAGTGCGCATCTGGCTCCATTGTCTTAGGGGAGGCCCCCGTTTTGTACAAATGTGTGGGGACACTTATGGGGAGACTACCCCAGCACCAGGCAGGGTAGGGAGAGCATCGTCCTGAGTTCTAACCCAAAGCAAGGATTTCAGTGACAACAGGGACACCGGGACCCTAGAGGTCGGACAAAGTCCCTCACACCATCACATCTGGGCTGACATCTGTCTAGCACGGTGCTGCCACCAGGGGGGCGACTTGGCTCCTGGAAACATTTGGCAACTTCCAGAGACAACTGTAAGGATCTCGACTGGGCAGGTGCTACCAACACACAGCAGAGGCCAGGGATGCTGCTGAGCCCTGTGACACACAGGACAGCCCCTTGAGTGGGACACGGGGCCAGGGGCCACCGGGGACTCTCAGGGCACGGGCGAGGTGTGCACCACCGCTGCGTGTGGGCAGGCGGGATGGGACCGCTCAAGGTCACATGGTCACTCAGTGGCCAGGACCAGGGGCATCCCCCCCAGCACCCACCAAGGATGTGGCCTGTTTGTCACTGTCTGCCCAGGACGTCGTGAAAATCCATCAGACCAAGTTGGGGACCTGCTGAGACCATTCTACGCCTAACAGCCCTTGTGTAACAAGGTTCCCCACACGGGGCTGTGACGTGGGTTAGTCCCACCGGGCACAGAAAGCGCAAACGGAAAAATGCCTGCTCAGCCCGTGAGGAAACCCTGTTTATACACCACCGAGTGCAGGACTTACGTTCTGTGCTGCTGACGTGATTCTGTGGAGTTTTTAAAAAAGAAAATTACCCTGGATTTTCTATTGTGTATTCCAGAGTATGATTAGGATTTCCTTGTAATACGTTTTCATTAGTTAAAAATAGAAATGTGGGAACAAGACTCGCATTGCTGCGACCTGGAACAGGATTAACGAGAACCTGCGCTCACTCCGCACGGCATGTCGCTCCAGGCCCCGGGCGCCTTCCAGCCGCGGGGAGGTCCGTTCGGCCAGAGGCGGTCAGCAGCCGGCGCAAACTTGCTGAACGTATCTTTGACGTTGCCATGGCTGAAGCCTTTGGCTCCGTCAACGGAAAGCAAGTTTGAATACTTCTCATGAAGCTAGCGTAAGCCAAGGTGGTCCAAGGGTGGGAGGCAGCGCCCCCTCGGTCACACAGTCTGGGAACGTCACACAGGCCTCGCGGGGGTGGGGGGGGTGGCCTCACGGCTTGGCAGAGCCTGTGTAGTTGGACACACCGCGGTGGGAAATGTCCCCGCAGCGAGTGTGGGTGGGAAGGGGCTTCGTCTCGTCCAGCCTTCCCCACACCCATGGGGGCCCCCAAGTCTGGGTCCATGGGCCAGGGTCCCTTCACTCCACCGGCAGCGCCCTCCCGGCCTCTGCCCCCACCGTTTGGAGGAAGATTTCCAACCTATGTCCTCTCACGGCACACACACGCACACACACTGCCACACCTCTGGGGCACACACACACACACTGCCACACCTCTGGGGCACACACATGCACACTAACTGCTACACCTCTGGGGCACACACTAACTGCCACACCTCTGGGGCACACACACACACAGTCACACCTCTGGGGCACACATACACACACACACTGCCACACCTCTGGGGCACACACACACACACTGCCACACCTCTGGGGCACACCAGAAACACCGTGCTTTGTGCTGGCCTGACAAAAAAAACAGGTGTAGTTTGATCCACTCACACTGGGCGGCTACGATGGTGTTGGCTGTGGTCATTGTTTCTTATCTGACACCAAAGGGAGGGGAGGCCAGTACCCCTGACTGAGCAGTCAGGTGTCGCCCGTTGCAGACGCCCTGCGGCGCGGTGAGTGTTCAATCAAGCCGGTACACCCACCACACTGGCGCCCTGGCAATAGTTCTGCACAAGGAGGCTGGGGAGCTCCCTGGCTGGGCAGCATATCGGGGTACCAGGAGGCAATGCACCCCAACTCCAGGGAGACAGGCTCCTGCCCCTCCTGGCCCCCAGCCTGAGTGCCCCTGCCCTTGGCCGTGCCCGTGCTGCCCCCTTTGGGACACACCTGGGACTGTCGGTGCAGCACTGGCTGAGCTCTGGGGGGGCACCCAGTGAATCGTGGAAACAAAAGGGTGGCCGTGCTGAGCACCAGTGTGGGTGGGCCGGCGTCTGAGGTGGGGGCGGTCTGTGGGACCGAGCCCTAACCTCGGGGTGCGCGATGTCGCCTCCAGGTGCTCAGCGCGAGAACTGAGTGGGTCATGTACGGTACAGCTGAGAGCCAGCAGACCCGCGGCCGTGGGGACCCGGGTGGCCGGGCCAAGCCAACTTCAGCTGGTTTTTTGTTCCATCCAGTGTATTGTGGACAGTTTGCTCTCTAATGTGCTTTATGCCTAATTTCATTCTGGTTTTTACACCATGTGACACTTTTGCTGAATGCTTAAATAATTCTATTCTCTGAAATAAATCTGGAGTTCCTAACATAGCACATTGGAAAAGCAGCTCTGAACTCTACACGGAACCGCACGTCAGAGACAGGTCTGCAGACGGCAGCCACGTTCCGGCCCAGGCACGTGTGGGGTCCGCATCTCGAGTGGGACCTGGTAAACAGCGAACATCGAGCCATCTGGGACGGCACTCACCGGGCAGCTAACACTTCAGTCATCTGAGAGCTTGTGCCGGTGACGTTAAGGAAAAGTCGCATTTGGGCCCGGGTGGTTTGCACATCTGGCTTCGTTCCGTCCACGTGAGAACGTCCCCAGAGGATGGGGGTTGTGGGGAGACAGGGTCACAGGGCGAAGGCAGTACCCCACACAGCCCCCATCTCTTAGACAGCAACACAGCTGCAGTGAGTGACACGTGGCCGGGAGACGCTGAATGCTTTTCGATGAAGAGTTACGTTATTTGTGCAGGAAGTGTCGGCCCTGATGGACGGACACCAGCAGGCTCTCGGAGGTCCGCTGTCTTACTGTGCAGGGCAGAGCCGGCCACGGCAGGCAGGGCCTGCAGGTGCTTGGACTCACAGACAGAGCCTTGCCACAGACCCACAAAAATGCCATGTCCGTGCAGCGGAGTGTTGGCGCTGAGCAAGTGACATGCTGCCGTGGAGGGAGCCTGGGGGGCAGCCTCCAGATGACAGAGGCGCCCTGTGTGTGAGCTGGTTCACAGACGATGATGGAACATTCCAGGCCCTCGTTCCCTCCCGAGCCTGGAGGCAGCGCAGAGCCACTGGGACAGCGACGCCGGGAACGTGGCAGAAGCCCGAGTGTCTGAGCGCTTCCCGGCACAAAGCTCCGCAGGGCGGCCCCAGCCCCGGACAGCTTCCTGCAGAGCCTCCCTGTTCCTTCCAGCGTTCGAGCTCAGTCACGGGAGTCACTCTGCTGGTGGGAGACGAAACCAGTGCTTTGATGTCACCAAAGTGCTGACTGTGGAGAACTCGAGGCCAGTCCCGCAGGAAAGCGGACGTCCTGGGTGGTGCAGGCCGGCGCCCAGCGACCTCCTGCACAGGTTCAAAGTCGCCCAATAGCGGCGGCATTTCCATTTTTCTTGTGCCTCAGAGAGCTCGTCTTGTTTTGAAAATTATTTATGTGTCTCCAAAGATCAGCCCAGCCCGGCCTGGCTGGTCTCCAGGGTGAGGACACAGACAGAAGGGGACACCTGTTGCCCCTTCCGGAGCCCAGCCCTTGGCCCTGCTGAAGTCGCTCTGTGCCCAAGAGTGACTTTCTAAGGAGACTGGGGTGGGAGCATGAAAACAGGGGCCTCGTCACTGCCATGCTACAGGCAGCCCCAGGCCCCTCCGCCCCGAGAGGGGACCCTGCCTCCCACAGGGACTGCGTCTCGTCTTGGAGGACGGGCACCCTTCCTGCATGGTTTCTGAGAATTCTGGGATTGCTGGTTTTCAACCAACATGACAATATTCCCGGGCCCTGACAGCAAAATAGTGTTTTGTTGGTCAGGAACAGGAAAAAATAGGAAGTGCATCATGGGAAAGGCCTGGAGGTGCCGACACTGAAGGACTTTCTGAACCCGCTGAGGTGAACTCCATAGGTTTGTGGCTCCGCGGGCGGCCGTCAGAGGGTGACTCTACCCCCGGCCCCGCTGCCAGACACCCACTGGACCGAGCTCTCTCCGTCTCTCCCTCTCCCCCGCCCACCCCTCTTTCCTGGAAGTCTCGGGGCGAGAACGGAAGAAATAAGTTCGGGCACAGGTTCAAGGGCAAGATTTCATTTTCCTCCATCACTGTGAACCTTAGTTATTGCAAAAGCAGGGCTTCTTCCAAAGAGTGCTCTCTAGAGGGGAGAACATGGTCAGTGCCTGCATCTCAACAGCGGTCTCAGACGCCTGTCTCAGGCCTCGGCTGCCCCACAGGGTCGGGGGAGGCGGGGGCTGGTAAGCAGACCCTGGTGCAGGATGGAGCGCCCCCCGGGGCCACAGTGAGGGCCAGTTCTGATAGGACTGGGTACCACAGAGGTGCAGGGAGGGGTCTGTGAATCTGCCCCCCGGCTTGGCTTTTAGATCCCCCCCAACCCTTCTCTGTCAAAGATGGTGCCCGGCGACCATGCCATGCCTGTCTCTGCCCTTCTGGGGAACTCAGACATACAGTCCCCAAGTGACACCCCTCACGTGGAACTCAGTTGGGAAGGCACCACAGAGGGGCCTGCCAGGAGGGTTACAGGGTGACGGTGGTTCCCTGGTCTTGAGTGGAAGGGTGGCTTCCCCCACCCCAGGTGCTGCCACCACCACAAACCAAAGGTGACATGCGAACTTCAATGATGAGCCTCCACCCCTGAGTGCGATGGGACATCACGTGGGGCCACCTCGTCCGGGTGTCACTCAGGCTGCCATCCGGAGCGTTTGCGGTCTCATCGGGCAGAAGAAAGATCTGAGATCAGGGTGGAATGACTTTGCCCAAAATCACAAACAAGCGAGACAGAGCTGGAACATCCATGAGAGCTGCCGGGCCCCAAACCCACCCCTCACCCGGTGCAGGGCAACCCCTGGCCCCTGGATGCCCTGCCCATTCCTACGGCGCTCCAGACGCCAGGGCCACTGACACACCTGCCGCCGAGAGTCAGGGCACCCGGAGTGACCGCGGAGATGGCCCCCAAGGCCTCCGGCCGTCGGGTGAGCCTCGAACCCCGCTTTGCTCAGCCAGTGGAGGCCGGAGGGCCTTTTTCTTTGCACACCGTCTACTGACCACCCAGGACAGCCAGAGGAGAAGGACGCAGACACCTACCGGTTCCTCTTGGTTTTCACGGTCGGGTCTTCGCTGCCGTCTTCGGAACTCGATCCGTCACTGTGGTCGGCTGAAAGAAAGTCGGGTTAGCGTGGTGGAGCGTCCGCCCTCGGCGCTGTGGCCAAGCCCCAGGAACTCTCCTGCAGCCTCATTGGGACACTAAGAAAACAGGTTTCCCTTCAGCGTCGGTCTCAAACCCCTGGCTAGCTTTCTCTTCAGACACACTCTTTAATTTCAGCCAAGAGAAACCTGCTTTTTCTCCAGGGCACGGAAGCCATCCCCAGCCTCTGTCCACTGAGGCAGCCAGGCCTTCCACGGTGGCCGGAGGACAGAGCCCGCCCTGTCCCGCCTTGGGACACGGGCCCCGGCTGTGCCCACCCCGCTGCGTAATCAGAGTCCTCCCGCAGGCTGCGCGTCGTTCACTGCTGACTCCGTGTCGACTTCAAAACATCAAACTGATTTTGAAGACAGCTCCCCTCCTCCCACCCCGAAGAGGCCGGCTCCGTAAATGTTTAACGAGCTTTTGCGCAGGAAAAGTAAAAAGGCGCTTTGGTGTCTCCCGTCGTCTCCACAGGGGAGAGAGGGAGGTGGGCACCACTGTGTGGGCCCTGCCCGGCCAGACGGTTCCCGAACGTGTCCTGGCGTCTCAGCTGCCCCTCCCCCTGGGTCCCATTCTCTGCACTTCCCCAGGATCGTGTCCCCACGTGGGCACAGTGGCACGGGACTCGGCACCCACCGCGCTGCCGCCCACGACGCACACACTTCTTTCTTCCTGGGGAGGCTCTGCCCTTAGAACGCAGCTCGTGACAAAGGTGGAGCTCACAGCCCAACCTTTGCCCTTTATAAACCTGCCCACGCGTCTGGAGCCCCAGCACTGCCTCCCCTGCAGCTCCCGTCCCTGCCTACCCACGGCTCCTCCTTCAACCTGCAGAGTGCGGCTGTGAGGAGGGGGCTGGCTCTGGGAGCCCCAGCACGCCTGAACCCACCCTCATCTTGGATCCAGGGGCCTCCTCCCCCTGCCATCCCGGCCACGCTGCCCCCCAGCACCGAGCGCAGTGCTGGCAGTGGCTGGCACCACCGACCCCCACCCCGCTCCCCGCAGCCCCGTGCACACAGCGTTCTCTGCGTCTCCAAAAGTCCACGGGCTTCTCAACAGTCATCCGTGTGCACTGTGGGTCCTGGCTTCGGCTGAAGGCTGGCACGTGTGAGAAACGGGAACAGCGAGCAACATGCAACACCCCAAGGGGCGCCAGGCTCCTTCAGGGGTGCAGAGGACCCGGTGTTCCCCAAGATCAGGGCTCTCCGGCTCAGACAAGAGCCTCTCGCAGTGCTGGGCCGGCAGTGTCCGCAGGTGGGCGAGGGGCGCGTGATCACGGGGGCGCTGGACCGACACAGGGGGTCCCGTGCTTCCTGTGTCATGTTCACTGGGTGCTGACCCAGGCTCTTCCCCTCCAAGCTCAGCCACAGGGGTCAGGCCCCTCCTCAGGGAGCACTCTGCCCACTGGTTGGGGCCTCTCTGGCCCACCCCACACTGCCTGCCCACCTCTGCTCCCTGCGGGGCCCTTGTCAAGTCCAGGGCTTGGTTTGTCGCCAGAGTAAACTTCCAGGCCAGTTGCCCCTCCCTCCCTCCCTGGGTCAGGAGGGCAGTGGCAGCCCCGTGCATTCAGTTCTGTTCAAGGGTCCTGCTCTCTGAAGGCACAGAGAGGTGACCCAGCCCGTGTCATGTCAGCACTAACTCAGGGATGAATCTAGAAACCAGTGGGCTCTGCTCCATCAGTCCTGCCTGCCAATACTGGCAGCCCCGCACACCTCCGGGCAGTGAGCGCTGGGGCATCAGGAAGACGCTGCAGTGCCCGCTCTCTGCCTTCACCCTCCCCGGCTCGCTGCCTGGCTGAGTCCACCCGCAGGTAAGCGGGTGCCTGTGCGCTGCTCCTTGGGGAGGTCAGTGCGGGCTCTCTGGAGGGGTGGCCGTCTCTGTCACCCACCTCCTCTGGGGTCACCTTACAGAGACTGGCCAGCGTGGGTGCTGACAGGGAGCTAAGGATGCAAGTCAACTGGTTCATTTGTTGTGAAGAGGTGGCTGAGGCCAGGCTGCTGGGCAGGGTCAGAGGTGGGGCACGGTCCACAGGAAGGTCTGGCTTCCTCCCAAGGAGCCGGGGGCGGGAGGGGGGCACAGTCTGCACAGGGGGAGCCTCTCTCCTCTCCGACAGCCACTGTGGAGAAGGCTCAGCATGTCTGTCCTCCGTGGCCTCCGATCTTGCTGAGTGCGGCCCCCGGTCCTGCCGCAGGTGGAGATCTGTGCACTCTGTCCCCGGACATATGCGGCTCAGAAAAGCCACCCTGTCACAGCCACAGCTGCATGTGCTCGTGGGGACCACGTCTGTCCTGCTTGATGAATGGCGTGTCACCGTCAACATGCGTTTGTCTTGGGCACAAAGGACTAAAATGTTTCCAGAGCAGGTTAGGCCAGTGAGGTCGGTGCTGCCTCCGTGGTGGGTTGGGGACAAATCCGTGTGAAAGGACAAGGCGGCTGCCCCTGGTTGTCCCTGCCTCAGGCACGGGGCCCCAAGTGCTTTCCAGAAGCTTGTTTGAATCACACGCTCCAGGCACTTGACCCCGCTGCCCTCCTTGAATGTGGAGTCAGACCCGCCAGGGTGGAAGTCCGTCCCCCACGGGACAGCAGAGGGACCCTGGTCAGGTCAATGAGCCTCCTCTCTTTAATCCCCTCTGTCACCACCGTGGGCTACAGGACAACAGTCCCCAAAGATGTGTGGGTCCTCATCCCTGAGCCCGAGGACACATTCAGCTCTGTGGCCGAGGTTGCCCGGCAGCACACTCTGGGAGGGAGACAACCCTGGGTCATCCCAGAGGGCCCTGTGCCCTCAAAAGGACCCTGGACGAGGGAGCAGCCTCCGAGGCCAGGGCAGAAAGGGCGGTGCTGGCACCACCAGCTGCCCTGTGCCTTCTACCTCTGGGGCCGGGAGAGGCCAGGAAGCGAGTCCGTCGGGCCCCCAGGGAGAACAGCGTTCCCCTGTCGGGGACACTCGTGCTGACCTCTGGCCTTCAGAACCGTCAGGTAATAAATCTGTGCTGTTTTCAGCCTCTGAGTGTGAGACTGTTGGAGCCGCCGCAAGCAGCTCGTTCGCAGGCACCGCCGCAGACGCTGCGTTGAGCAATCTCGTGTCCCACTCCCAGGCCCTCCTGTGTCCCCCCCCCCCCAGGTCTCCTGTCCTCAGCCACGGGAGGCCCCGGAGGGGACAGAGAGGCAGAAGAGGGTTAGAGGTGCTCATCGCCCATCTCTCTCCTGCGCACCCCGAGGCTGACCCACCGGCACCGGCACTGTCATCGCCCCCGACACATGCCTGGGCTGCTCCAAGCCCTCCTGGAGGAAGGGGCAGGGTTCCCATGTGCACAGGGCAGGCAGAGCGGCTGAGGGCAGGAGGCAGGTGCGAGGCCGGACTGTGGGAGCCGTGTGCCCGTCACTCGGAGGAAGGGACTTGGGTGCTGTGGGTGCAGGTGGCAGCAGCAAAGCACCAACTCCGATGGGTCTGAGGGAAGCTGGTCCTGGTGAGAACAGAAGTGCGTGTGGCTGATGGTAGTTTCCACTCGCAATGGGCTTCTGGGGGCGTGACCCCGTCACAGGCTGAGGAGCCTCTGTACCCCTAAAGTGCAGGGCTCCTGGCAGCCCACAAACCACACAGGTGATGGAGGCGGGGAGGGCTGGGCTCTCCCTCCCTCTGTGGCGCGGGCATTTACCCTCCACGCACTGCACAGCTGCTGGAGAAATGAAGAGCCTGGCTCTCTGCGAGGTAATTAGAAAGCAATCCAGGCCTCGGTCTGAGCCTCTCAGCGATGCAGTCTGAGCAGAAGAGGGGAGTCTTCCTCCTCTGGGGAGCGACGGGCCGCTCAGCACCGTCAGCCGCTCGGTCTGCAGCCCTGGAGCGGCCACACGCTCGGCTCCCACCCCCATGCCTGCTGCTCCCAGTAAACACATGGGCACACACACGTGCACACACGCACACTGCGCACCTGCCCATGGGTGTTCATGCAGGAACATGCATGTACATATACAGATATGCTATACCTGTGCACACCTGCTCATGTGGGGATACATGCACACACACATGCACCCACGTGCACACAACACAGGAACACACATGCAGGCACATGCACACAGGCATGCCCACACACAACCCCTAGACCCAACAGCAGCTAAATGTGGCATGATTTTACAGAATTAATTTGTTTTGCTTCCTTTGAAAAATACCGAGTGTCGACCGGAATGCCAGCTTGCTCCATCTCAGACTAGAAACACTCCAATCTACCATAGTTAACACAATATTGAAATCTCCACCAATCACAATCGCTCCTGGAGCTGGCGCTTACACTAATTAGGGTCAAATCATGTCATGAGTCCTCATGGATGGCCACCAGGAAAAAGTGCCGTGGGCAGGAGGTCATCAGCTCTGCCCAGTAATCGCTAATTATCCTCAGGAAACACCTCGGGTCCCAGCCGTTCCCAAACCATCTGAGTGGATCTTAGGATGTTAGAAGTTGCTCCTTTAAATTGCAACTCTCCCCGGCAACAAGAAGTGGAGAATTGAGCCATTAGCATATCTTTAAGATTCAGGTTTTTAAAAGGACTGGCTTAAGAAAAGCTCTTCTGAAAGAGAAGGGGAGGTTAAGCCTTCCGTGGCTGTGCCCTGTGTACTTCGCTATCAGCGTCTCTCCAGGGGGCGCCCGGCTTTGGTGGACAGAGGACCGAGACACCGTGATGGGTCAACTCTTAAGTGCACTGGGTGTTTCTGGGGGTGTCTGTGAGAGTCCGGGCTCCATTCTCCCCCTTTGTCGGCATAAAATGAGACTCGTGGTCGTGGAGTGACACGGAGCATGGACCCAAGACGCAGGCAACTCAGGTCCCTGTCACTACATCAGTTAAATGAGGAGGCTCAACACAGGGGTCCCTGCAGACGCCGAGGGACGTCTCAGCCGTACCTGCCTGGGGACGAGGAAATCAACCAAAATGCCGGGAGCAAGATCACGAGGAGCCAGCAGGCTTCCAACTGCAGCCAACAAATGACTTCCTTTCTCAGGGTCCACACCTGGACCACCTGAGTCCTTCCCCGTGGCAGGGGCACCCCAACCACTTCCCGTTTGGTGCTCTTGGGTTAGAGTTGCCTTTGCTCAAATAAACTCTTGAAATTTGTAACATGCCTCACTTCATCTTTTACCACTGTGCCCCCCTCCAGGGTCCTCTCAAGCCGCAAACCGGCAGGTGACTCATGAGGACCTTATGGGGTGGCTCTGTCTCTCCCGGACCTGGCCGGTTTGCTCCAAGTGGGAGAGAAGGAACAGCAAGTGTGACAGGCCACAAGGAGCTGAGTCCTTCTCATGCCGACCCGGCTCCGGAGAGAGAATCAGACGAGAACAGCACCCAGTCACCAACAGAAGGCAAGGTGAGCAAGGGGCAAGGAGCCTGCCTGCAGGACCCGCCTTCCACCGAGCAGGGAAGCCATCACGCCGATGCACCTGCCCTTTGTCGTGGGCTGCGTGGTCCCCCGAAGCTCCCACCCCCGTGCGGGGTGTCTGCCCCGGAGGACAGACCCGGAGACGGCGTTCTATCAGGGTCTTTGGCCCAAGCCCTCGTCTGGCATGCATACACCCCCCTTAAACATGGATGCCAGTCAATCAAAAGAGGGAGCAGCCCATTTCTATTGCCCCTGCACTATGCTGAGGGGAGCAGAGCCCGTCACCCCAAAATGAGCGCCTTCTGGACTTGGAGTATTTGGATCTGGGTATTTTAAAGAAACAAATGACCCAGAAAGAACCTTTGAGCCTTAATTCCCATAAGACATGTAGCCAGAGGCCCTGCTCTGGAAGCCAGCTTCGCCACACCAACAAGGTAACACGGACTCAGGGACACGGGCAGACGCGTCCACTCGGCCCCAGACTCAGCACCGAACGCTGGCTTCTCCGTCCCCCTGCGAGCTGCCCTGCTGCCTGTGCAGGCCCCAGGGCCTGGCTGTGCTTAGGCCCCGGATTCTCGCAGAGCCTGGCACACACCTGTTCGCCTGCCTTGCGCTCGCTGGATGGTTCGCCCCGTGAGAACTCAGCCAGGCTGGAGGAAAGGTGCGGCCTTCTCCGCCCACAGAGCTCAGGCTGCCCAGGGTCAGTCAGTCGCGCCCCCAGAACTCCTGTCCTTTCTCAGTGTCAGCTGACCCCGCCCTTGTCGTGCGTGAGTAAACACACGACATCTGCCACCTTTGCCATCTCTCCACCTCAGCAAATGAGCTCTGGCTTCAAAAGCGCAGCTGTCTCCACGTCCCTTAGAGCTGTGACCATGCCAGAAAAGCGTTGAGAATGCCCCTCCCACCGAGACTGGGCTGCCTGTGTGGGCCCGCAAAGTGGCGGAACCAAACCGTCCGCGCCAACCTGAGAGCGCGGCCCAGAGAATCACGTGCGACCGTCTTCCCGGGGGTCCAGCGCCTGCCTGTCAGGGCAGCACCGAGTGACCTCCAGTCCCCCCAGGGTGACCTATGGGCTCAGGGAGGGGCTCCCCCAGCACCGCAGCTCACGGAAACTGCAGCGGGGCTACCCAGAAGGGGTCCTTTCCAAAGCGGCTGGATGTTCTCGCCCAGCTCCGGGACCACGATTCCCAAGGGCCTGTCAGAGACGGCCACCCCTGCCCTGCGCCCATCCCCTCACCCAGCATGAGGTTCCCCTGAACTCCAGGATCCCGTCAAATGAGCGAGGGGGTGTTCCATGCACGGGTGGGAGGAGAAACCCCATGTGTGCACCTCTGGCCTCCCAAGCGGGCCTCAGAAGACACTCGGAAAGCGACCTGCTGGCCCACGGGGTGCTGGGAGGACCCTGGCGTGGCTGACGGCGTGAAAGGCTTTCTCTAAGATCCGCGCCCGGAAAGACAGCCAGTGCCGGCCCCTTGGGAGGGTGGCCCTCTCTGCAGAAAGCACCATAAAACCTCAGCTACTAAACTCTTCAACAGTGAACAAGATCTCTGAAAAGGGCCTCCCCGACAGCCCGGGAGACCCTGCTCCTCGGAGCGTGTGGTCTGGACGTGGCCCCAGGCCGGCCGGCGGCCGCACATGGCTACCTGCTGAGGCCTCCAGCTTGCGCTTGTGTGGCGGGTCTCCGATGATCCTGTTGAGGTCCCCGCGGTGCCTCAGGTCCACGGGCCTCTCCCACACGGACAGCTGCATCGTCGGATTGAAGAAGAAAACCCGGTCGTCGCCCGTCCACACCACACACCTGTGTCGATGGAGACACGCACCTCGGTGACACTCAGGCCTGCGGCTCAGGTACTGCTGGCCTGCAGGCTGCCCCAGAGTCCTCCCCATGCCCTGGATTCCAAAGACAAGGGACCACTTCACCATCGTCAAGGAAACCCATCGACCTGATGGCCAGGGTCCTCCCTGCCGCCTGCCCTTTCCCTGAAGAACTGGGGATTCCACTCTGGACACCAGAAAACACACGTTCTGAAAAGTCCCCTGGCAGCAAAGCCACCAGTGTCCTTTACCAGGTGGACATGCTCATTTTCTCACCGAGTTCTGGGGCACTTTCCCGGCTGATTCACGTTAATGCAGGGAAGGTCCATTTAACCTAAGAAAGAGGCTTCACATCTGGGGATTTGCAGGGCCCGACTCTCCCCCGATGCTGGGCCACCTGTCGTGTCTGCTGTGTCAGGGGCACACCACCCCTGAGCCCCGCTGCCAGGTCCAGAGACACGCCCACGACACCCCAGGCCCAGGGGAGGGCCAGCTCCTGGGGCCCCCAAGGGCGGAAAGGGGTCACAGCTCCCTCCTTCCATACCGCCAAGCTACCGGAAGCAAGGGGAGGGTGCGGCCAGTTGGGGGCTCCACAGGGGTGTCCCTGCAGGAGGGCGGAGGCACAACAACCAGCGTGGCACATTTCCCTCCGGGCACAGGGCACCCGGCGTCCGTGCGGCACGGCCGTGTGCAGCTGAGCCAGGTTGTCGGTGGCAAACACACGCGGGATTCCTGTAGAGAACCCTGGCCGTCTACTTGCTCCGGCGGTTTCAGCTAGACCACATGCCAAGTTAATTTCGTGCATCATCTTACGCCTGTTCAAAGTAATGCGTCTGTGTTCCCCTTCTTCAGCCCCACTGTGTACCTCCTGGATGGTGGACACCCTCCCTCCGTCTGTCCCCGTGCCCCAGGGGCCACGGCTCGTGCATCCGAGTCACTTCAGCCCGCTACGGGGCGTCCGTGCGCAGCGGCCCTACTAGGTGGCGTTGGCGTCTTCTCAAATGAACCCTGGGGTCGCTGCTTTGTTCCACGGGAGGGACTTGCACAGCCGCCTCCAATAGTGAAGCCAGCACGTCTGGGGGGGGGAAGGTGTTCTGCTTCTCTCCAAGCTTCTACCTCAGCCCTGAGGGGAGAGGGGCAGTGTGCCTTGTCCCTCCCCCTACAAAGATGCCATCTGTGCTTTGTCCCGGCACCCTATCCCAGGAGAAATGTTCCGCGGAGGACAGGGCCCGGCATTCCTGGGGTCCCATCCCTGGGCCGAGGTCTCAGGCCTGAGAGGTAGCAGCTTCCTCTCCTCCTGGCTTCATGTGCCCACACCTGTGTCCAGGGACAGCTGCCCTGGCAGGTCCAGCAGCCCCGGGCTTGTCTACAGGGCGCACTGGGTGCGGGGCCCTAGGATCCACAGACAGCAAGGTTTGGGGAGGCGGGGAGGGCAGAAGCCCCTGCCCTGCCTCCCTCCTGGGATGTCATGGTTTCTAATAAAATATACGTGTTTGATTGTTGTCCTGTTTCTGGTGCAAGGCTCCCCAAGCTCCTGGGGCATCCCATGTGAAGGGTGTGAGGGCAATGAGGGCAGACCGGCATCCCGTGCCCATGACAGCCCCTTGGTCCACACCAACCTGTGCCAAGGAGGTAGCTTTGGGAAAGGCCCGGGGCATGCAGCCCAGTGAGGACGGGTGACAAGCCCTGCTGCTAGACGGCGGGGACCCGCAGGCCTCTGGGGCAGGGAGAGAGGGTGGAGGGTGGGCTCAGTCCCCAATGGCCAATGACCATCAATCATGCCCACGTAAGGAAGAAACCCCCAAGGACAGGGCTCCAGAGAGCTTCCAGATTGCTGGACACAAAGACGGACCAGACAGAAGGGAGGGTGCCCACCGCTGCAGACAAGGAGCAGGTCACTGGGCAGTGGCGTGGGGAAGGACAGACGCCCCGCCTGCTCCTTCAGCGTCACGGCTCCCTGGGACACCATGGGGCTGCCGGCCAATGGTACCTGGCGCGCCTGCCCCGGCTCCTTCCAGCCGCATCCTGCTCTCTAAGCTTCAGGTCCTAAAACTAAGTTTTCCTGTAATAACCTTTCATTCTGCTTCCAAATCACTCCAGGATGAAAGGGCATTTTAAGAAACTGAAGACAAGACTCGCGCACAATGGGTATTTGGAGTGTGGCCTTCTCGGAGCCAAGAGTGGCCAGGGAGAGTGGGGCATGTTGGTGGTCAAAGCCACCTGTCCCTCATCCTGCAGCAGAGGGGACCCCTCTAAAGCTTGGGGCACGCCACGTTTTCCGCAGACCCTGGGTCTGATGCGTACACACCAACATTATTTTAATAAATATTTGCAAACGCACCGCGGTGGAATCTCATCACTTATACACCGTTTTCCTCCCGCAGACCATGACAAGGTGTGGAACTCTACCTGCCATGGGCTGCAAATGAATTCTGAGCCCCCACGTACCTACGGAGCAGGCATTTCTCTTTGGTGACAAGACAAGGCTATTTCTCATTGTTCTTGGGTTTCAGGGCCTCTTACCAGGGGGAGCCGGGCACCGGGGTGGAGGCCACCGGTCTGCTGCCTTTGGCCATGCCGTCCTCTCCCGTCACTAGGATCGATGGAGGCGCCTTTCAACAGGAAGAGAAGGAGAGTGCCTTTTACACATTTGTATTCGCACACTCGTCTTCATGACAGGCAGCCAAGAAAAAGGAGCAAGCCTCCCATGACAGACCCACCCACGGGCGCCGTGGGGCCTTGACCTGCTCAGAGCAGCAAAGCAGAAGGGGCCGGCAGGTACGCTGTGAATGTGGTCTGCAGTGCCACAGACCGCAGGAGGAGTGCTCCCGCAAACATGTCCCCTAATGATCCCGAACGAGCTAAACCAGCCACTGCGCAGACTCGAGACAGGCGGACGAGGCCCAGAGACGCTCCCTGCGCCTGAGCACCCTGGGCACAGGCAAGCCCACTGGCTCCATCTCTGGGAACAGGCTGGCCCAGGCTGGAGTCACCATGCCGCCCAGCACTGTTTGGTGACACACAAGCCCCATGTCGTGAGGGGTCCTGCGTGCAGCTGGGGCGGGCACGTCCCGGTCCCTTGAAGGCAAGAGGAGGTCAAAAGTCCACATCCTTGTGGAGCCTGGGTGCACCAGGGACTGCCCCCTTCCTAGAGCCCTCGCTGGGGGGCAGAGTTCAAGGGGCGTGACACTGGGCAAGTGTCTGTGCACAGGTGGGTTTGAAAAACACCATGTGTCTGTATCTCCATTTAGAAAATGAAGGATGTCTGAGCACCCAGAAGAAAACAAAGATTTATCCCCTCAAATTAAAAAGAAAAAAGGAAGAACCCCATGTGCCTATGAGACCCAAAGGGGAGAGACACCCCAGCATGCAGACAGGTGCTCTGCTCAGACCGCGGACGGTGGGGAGGCGGCAGCCTGTAGACACCGCCCCCCGAGCCGAGGACCGAGAGGGCGGCTGCTGTCAGCACGGACGGCTGCAAGGCGGGGCGAGGAGCCCTGCGATGAAAACATTCACCCGGAACGTTCCTGAGTGGCCACAGGGACGGGCACACCGGGCAGGGTGTCTGCAAAGCCCAGACACGAGGGGTCGATTCACGCCCGGGCCACTGTGGTCCGGGGCTCTTCCTACAGCTGTCTGCTCACTGTGGCAGGAAACCACACTGAGTAAATAATCTGCAAAGTGTACCAACGCTCTGAGTTCGTAAGTCTCTGAGGGCAAGCTGGTTTAGAATTTTGGGGTAGTAGAGAATGTCTTTGCTTCCTGTGATAAGGAAGGTCAAAAAGAATCATGAACAGAACAGGGAGCACTCAGAGAGGATGGGGTTGAAAACGCATGGAGATCAGTGCTCACATTACTGATCCGATTGGGAGAGCGAGGGGAAGTTTTCATTGCGCGGCTAACCCCACGAGGGGCCCCCGGATCGTGGATCACCCCAGTAATCACTCGAGAAAATGTGGGGGACTGTGATTTGTGACGGGTCGAGCCCTTCAATCTGGCCACCTGGGCTTCGGAGCCGCTCATGGCGGAGGCCTCCCCCTGAGGCCACGCAGACAGGTGACAGTTTCCTGGTGGCAAAGTAAACGGATAACCAAGGCATGAAGCTCCCCTCCTGCACCGAGGTAGTGAGAGTGAGTGAGACTCTCAGTGACAGGGAACGTGGCTGTGGCCCACCCTTAGCCCCGTGTTTTCCCTTCAGGTCACACAAGGAGACTGTCGGAGTCACAGACACGGCGCTCCGGCGCAGGCATGGTCTCTCCCAGATGGACCCTCCGTCCCGGGACCTCCTGGACGTGCACGGACGTTCGGGGTCAGCCTGCACCGCGTCCTCAACGCTGAGACGGAGGGGAAGCTGTGGACGCCCAAGGCGCTGCTGGGAACATCAAGGATGGGGAACTAGCCCAAAAACCAGTGGGGACGGGGACGTCACAGGGCAGAGATGCCGCGGAGAGCGGTGAAGGGGGAGGGGATGCAGCGCACGCTGCTCGGGCCAGAGGCCTCCAGCCCATATGACAGATCCGGGCTCCCAAACTCCACCTGGGATTTTCCAACACGGTCACAAAAGCCTGTCTCAGGTCGGTCACGTGAGGCAACGCGCCGAGTGCACTCGTGGTTGGTGTTTAACGTGCCAGCTGGCGATCGGAGGCCTGAGACCAGAACGTGTTAAACAGAGAAAACAAGCGATCTCTTCAAAAGTCAACACCAAACGCCGAGCGTACCATCTGCCGGCAGTCCAGCTGCTCTGCGCACTGAGCTGAAATGTGGGGACCAGGACATGGGAGCCAGGGTGACACCCAAGCTCGTCCGAGCAGGGCGCCGCCCAGCGAGCTCTGGACCCAGGTCCCAGCGGGAAGGCCGGCTGCCCTACCAAGTCTCTGTGACACCTCGTTCTTCCACAGTGTCCCCTGCGATTTCTGGGCTTAACGGTCTTGCACAGGGACTGGCCACACAGAGCGCTGCCCGAGGGCCGGTGGGAAGGCCGGTGGGAGGGGTGCAGACCAGGCCCCCGACCCAGGGTCCCGTGTCCCGAGACCCACCTTGTCTCCTTCGCGCCTGGCCGGGCTCTTCCTCTCTGCGGGCAGCAGCAGGCCGGGAGGGCAGGGCGTGCGGGCCCGGGCCCTGCCTCTCTCTGTGGGACCAGAACAAAAGCCGTCAGTGCTCACTGATCAGGTCAGCCTAGAAAACCAAACGAGGGCCAAAGTTCAGTCGGCACGCAAACGCCACATGCACGGAAGGACGGTGCTGTCAGGTGGCCTGGAGGGTGGCCTCATGACAAGTCCCTCCTCCGAGCCAGTGGCTCCTCTGGGCCCGCTCAGGCCCCGTCCACACGCTGCCAGCCACAGCACGCCGACCAGGCCAAGTGAGTTATAGCTGGAGGGGACACACAGGTTCCCTGACAAGGAGCATCTGTGCCAGGGGTACTGAGGCTGCACAGCAGTGCCAAGGGGACAGCTCTGGACTCAGGCCACGTGTCCAGTCACCACAGAGGTGCTACTGCATCTGAACAAGCAGAGGCACATGGAGCCACTGGACCCCTCCAGCTGTCAAGTGGAGAGACAGACAGACAGAGGCTGTTGTGGCCACAGAGAGGCCTGCTGTCCACCAGCTGTCACTGAAGACCCTGTGGGCTCCCCCGCAGCCATCTGGCTATGCAGGCTGTTCAGGGGACCCTGAGCTCCGGCCAGGGGCACACAGGTCACTTCTGTGCACAGAGGCAGCCCTGGCCACCAAACTCCGGGGCAGCTGCAACCGCCACCGGGAATCCCACCTCGGGGCCTGGCCGTACCAAGCATGGCCTGGCTAAGCTCAGCCCTGGGGGAGGGGCTGTCCACGTGGTGTGGCACTGGGCAAGCAAGCCCGACTCAGGGCCTGCACTCTGCTCGGTGGGCACTCGCGGTGCTGGGCAGGACCCGTGCACTGCTCTGACATCCCCAAGCCCTGTGGGAATTGCCCCCGGAGCCTACTGCTCGTCGAGGTGCCGAGGTCAGGGGTGCCCATCACCGGCTCTCTGCAGGCCCCACCCCGATTTCCGTGTCTGCAGAATGGACTCGGCAGGTCCCTCCGTCTCCAGCAGAGAGCAGTGACTGGGTGGCAAAGAAGCAGGAACTCAGTCCTTTGCTGTGACTCAAGCCAAATGTCACAGACACTGAAGCTGGGAAAATGGGGCAGAAAGACACGTGGCTCAGTGACCCAGAGGCCTCAGGAGAGCGGGCTCCATTCTGAACGCACAGGACCACTCCCGCAGCATCCTTCAGGGTCCCACAGCGTCCCTCAGGGCAGGTGGGGACACCCTGTCCTCGGGGAAAGATGCCCAGTACGACGGCATCCACGTCCATGCCGCTCTGACCTCACTTCCTCTGGGCCTGCCCCTCGTCTTCGTTGCTCAGGAGACCGAGTGACAGGCAGACCGAGTCAGACCAATGACAGGCTTTCTGGCCCCTTTGCCCCTGCCCCCCCCATACACACACAGCCCCTACTGCAATGAGGGGTCAGGAGGGTGGCATCCAGGCCTGAGCTGGGCCTAGGGCTCGGGAGCCCAGCCACCCACCACCCACACCCGAGACAGGGCCACAGTTTTCCCAGGCAGCCCGGAGAAGTGCCCAGGGCCCGCTCTTCGGCACCTACGACCACGGGAATAGGGTGGGGAGGTGCTGAGTGGGTCAGATGGGTCTGGTGGGGCTGTGGAGGGTGGGCATCCGACGCTTGTGTGAGGAAGAGAGAAGCCAGCTGCAGGGCACACCATCCTCGGGACCAGGCCCCAGATCAAGGCCCTCCTAGACACGCAGAGCGGGCCAGCAGGCCAGGGGTTGTTGGCCAGCCCCGCGGAGCAGACTTCTACTGAGTGAAGCACATTCAGAAAGTTGCTTTTTAAAAATTAGTAAGCCCCGGCTGGATTGAGTGCGGGCTGCGGACCCAAGGGTCGCCAGTTCGGTTCCCGGTCGGGGCACATGCCTGGGTTTTGGGCGAGCTCCCCAGTGGGGGACTTGCAAGAGGCAACCACACATTGATGTTTCTCTCCTTCCCCTCTCTCTAAAAACAAATAAATAAAATCTTTTTTAAAAAGTATTAAAATTAAGAACTTTTGCAGATAAGTCAAAATAGTCTCACTTGTCAAAAAGGCATAAGAAATGTGTCAGCGTCTCCTAACTCAGAGTGATTCTGAAACTCAGTCTGTTTTTAATCTACTAACAACCTTGGTCTTTTGGGCTCAGTTTCCTCATCTACAAACTAGTCTCCTAAGTCTCTTCTGATTCTGGATCCCAACAGTCAGCCGGACGCCGGGAGCCGCTGGGGGTCTACCCAGGAGAAACACGGAACTGAAAGAGGGGTCTGGGACAGCTGGTGAGAACATCCTTCCAGCTCCCTGCTGGGGGCCCGGGCGCATGGCCCACTTGGGGACAGGGACAAGCCCCAAGGAGCAGGGCAGAAGAGAGGCTGGGCCTTTTCCGTTCTGAAAAGCCAGTCGTGACCTCTGACGGGTTGTTCCTGGGGAGCCAGCCTTCTCTGAAGAGTCTGTAATTAGGGGGCACATCTCTTAGACTAAGAGGACCCCTGACCCCTAGATGGTCCATATGTCACGACCCTGCGGGTGCAGGTAGGTGGGAGGGGGGTGATATATTCCTGATAGTTGCGGCCCATCCGCCATTGTGGGAAGGGTTTACAAAGAAAACCCACACAGCTACCCCTATGCATGCTGGCCTCGGCCTGCAGTCAACGGGAGGAACCGCGGGGACAAGCTTAGCAGGCCGGCCATTACTGGGGTACCATGACCTGGAACGGATGACTCTCCCCAGTGACCTCCGTCCTTGGAGAGGCCCGTATAGGACGTGGAGTGGAAAGAGACAATTTGGACCTTCTGTCGGCCAGTGACCCCGTTTCTGTACATGGACGTTCACACTACCCAGAGCAGCCCACCCACTGCCCACTTACAGGAACAGCCCGAGGAGAAGGATGGGTGGTATTTGAGTCCAGCAGCGTCCCCACCAGCCCCGCCTTAAACTAAGTCCGACAACGCTCCGGCCAGGCAGGAGCCACCGGCTTATGAAGCACAAAGAAAAATAGGCACATTGAGTTGTTTTCGAGGCTACTCAGCAAGCCGTCAGGGAGGGCTAAAATTGCTTGTCAATTTAAGCAGCACTGGGCTCCTTTGAAAAATTTGATAATAAGGGCAAAATGCAATTTATGTTTAAGATAATAAAAATGACACGCTCAGGTCCACTGAATGTGGCTCTAAATGAGGCCTGAAGAAAGCACTGATCTTCGGAGCCTACCTCCCCTGTGAGAGCCGGAACATAGAGGGGAACGGGCGCCTGGCGAAGGTGGCCGGAGCCCAGCTGCAGCGCTGCCCGAGTGGTATGTCGGCACGAGCTGCTGGCTCAGGGTGCCCACGGACGGGAGAGACACAGCGGACCCTGGGGGGTCGGGGGGCTTGGGTTGGTGGGTGTGAGGGAGGCCTGGCTACTGCAGAGTGAGGGCAGCCCGGAGCACAGAGGACATCCCTTAAACCCCCCTTCCCTTCAGGCCTGCTCACCAGGGAGGCCCAAGCCCAGGCGCACCCTGGCCTTGTGACGTGGTCGCTGTGTGGTCCTGCTGCTGAGCAGATCCCAGGACGGGGTGAGACCCAGCAGCCACCCTGGACCTCAACCTACCCCCCACCCCACTGCCACCCAGGGCCTGGGCAGAGGGGAGAATCCCTGGGGAGCTGCCCCTTGCTGCACTGCAGGGAAACAGGGCTGCAGGCGTGACAGGGCGCAGAGGCAGCAAAGCCTGGAACAACTTCACCGGGACACAAGCAACTGTGGGCAGAGCCCACTCTGTCAGTCGCTGGTTATGGGAGGCTGCCTGGGAGGCACCCTAGGCTCCCAGCAGCCACTTCTGGTCCCCCCCGCAGAGAGGCGACCGCCAGCAGGTTCAGAAGCCCTGGCAGCATCTCTGTGCCCCGCAGCCTCCGTCCTTCCCGAAGACGGAGTTGCAGCTGCTGCTTCATCTCTGGGCCAAAAGCATGTGCTGCACCCAGCTCAGCACCACGTGCGTCCAAGGCCTGGGGCTGCGTGTGGCCGGCAGCGTGTGACCTGCCAACAGTGTGGCCAGGGCACCAGGTGAGGACCCTGGGGAGCTGGACAGGTGACTCGTACCCACCATGGTGTGGACAGAGACTCTGGGACAGTGACATTACGCTGAGACCCCAACGATGGGGAGTGGCTGGGGCGTCCTAAGGAGACAAGGAATAGCAAATGCAAAGTCACCAAGACATCGGGGACTCAACTCCCCCCAAGGCCTCACCAGGGGCGACACCTGTCACTCCCTCTCCTCCCGGTCGGGACAACACAGGGAAAGCAGAAAAAATGTGAGGACACACACATGAAGTTCTCACTACGACCAATGTTCCATCAATACGCAGCACACGCAGTATACTGTGCAGTTTTCACACGCAGCGAACACGACCACATTTTATTTGCACGCGGAAGCCTGTTTCCAAGGCCGCTTTCTGCCGTCAGCGCCACTGCATGGAAGACAAGGGACCTCCCATGGCCAGGACTCTCCCATGGTGTGGACATTGAGTGTCACGGCCTCCAGTGGTGCGCTCACCACCTTAGTCACCTTCACGGAGCAGTCACAGCTTCAGATTCTAAAACTTCCTCAAAGCGCCTTTGCATGTAACCTCCAGTTAGGCACGGAAGAGAAAGGGCCGCTTGAACACTGTCTATTCTAAATGACGCTGTTAGAGTCCACGGAAGGGAGGCATTTCTGTTAGGACACGGGACTCCCCATGAAAGCAATGGTTAAACGTGAGGCTTGTGAGGCCCATTGGTGGACTAGGAATCATGGTCATTGAGCGTGTCCGGCTATGGGTGACATCTGTCACCTTGAAGCTGTGTCCCTGGCCTCTGGGTTCGATGCAACCCAGGACGGGCCCTCGGGCCTCAGGCTCCCCTCCACACACGCACCGCCCGGCCAGTGCGGGGCATCCCCGCTGCTCCCTGGTCCGCGCGGCGGAGACAAACTCAGTTCTGTGGCCGGCTGGGACCCCTCCCAGCACCCCCAGGGAGCCAACCTGCTGAGGAGGCCGGGCTAGAGACCTGGCCTGGGAGGACCCGGAATCAGGCAGGGGAGGCAGCAGCCACCCCACGCCGGGGACCAGCCTGGTGCGGGGCTCAGCACAGAGGCAAGGCTGGGACTCGGGCAGGCTGGGCATCAGAGCCCGGCTCCACCACCTGCTGTCCTGAAGCGCGGGGACAGGACACCCACCCTCTCCGAGTTTCCCTTTTCCCAACAGAACGAGCAAAAGGACCCCGTCGTCAAAACAGAATGCCGCGGGACGCGCAGCTTCGACCACGACACTCTTCCTCACGGGGCGGACGCTGGGCTCGCGGCCAAGGCGTGGGCCCTGGGCGGCTCTGGTGCCCCCTCCCGGTGGGCAGGCAGCAGCTTCTCGCCCTGACCTGTCTCGTCACGGGCACCGCACCCTCCCGACCTCGCCTGACCCCAGTCACCTCCCAAGTCTCCACTCCCGGTGGGTTAGGGCTGCACCCCACGAATTTGTGGGGGGCATGAACATGAGGCTCCGGCCACGGACAGAGTCTGCAGGGCGGCGCAGTCAGCGGGGCAGAAACACCCGCGACCAGCCCCGGCCCCCGGCACAGGGCCCGCCTGTGGATGAGCAAGCCGAGCGGACCCCAGCCCAGCTGGACCCCGGGACTGGCCCTGCGGTCAGCAGCCAGGGGTCTACACCACCCGCCCCCGACCCCCGGCAGGGGCACACTCAGCCCCCCGCCCGCTTCTCTCCCGGGAGTATCGCAGCGCCGCAGCAGCAATTACCGTGAACGAACGTCCCCCGGGACCACCTGACAGCCCCGCTCCGACCTTCCGGGGAAGGCCACCCGTTCCACCCGCGGCGTTGCCGCTCCCGGCGGAGCGCAGCCGCAGAGCAGGGCGCAGGGACCGAGCCGTCCCGGGCGCACGTGTGCTTCCGCGCTTCGCGTCCAGCCTCCTTCCTGACTGTTCTAGACCCTTCCCCGGCCCCGCCCCGGCCCCGTGCGCATGCGCGCGCCCTACGAAACACCGCCCCCTCCCACCTCCGCATCCCCGCCAGTAGTTTGATGGAGAGGGAAGCGCGCACTGACAGCAGACCGGCGTCAGCTCTGCAGGTGCTGGGGCCTCCCCGGGTCTTTGCGCCCAGCACCTGCAGGGCCTTGTCAGGTGTGTCATTTGAGAGGAATAAACATCTGTTTAAACAATCTTCCCAGATATAAATCATGATTTCTGATGCATCCATCCTAACCTAACCCAGCGGCATGACGAGCGCGAGCAGATCCTCACCGGGTGTCTGCGCACCGCCCAAGAGTGCACTTGACCGCCTGCCTGGACAGGACTGCGCGGGAGGCGATTTCACGGGACTCGCCACGGAGGCCGCCCACGAACCTGCGTGAAAGCGCCGTCCCGCCCTGGCTGGTTCATGTTCCCACTTCGGTGCCCGGGACTGACAGTGCAGTGCTCAGCTGCTGAAATTAACTCAGACTTGTTTTAAAGCAACTTCTTTCCGTTTTCCTCTTTATTTGCAAAAGGCAGCTCCTCCAGTCATTTGATACAAATGGCTTTAATTAGCTTAAGGCAAACAGAGCCTTTAACAAACGCAGGCTGGGGTCGGTGTGCTGAGCGGGGCAGCAAGGCTTGCTCAGGCCGTTCATTTGTGACCTCGGCCGGCGATCCCGCTCGGTCTGCCGTCGGGACACCACCTGTCACCTGCCGGGGCCCTCCCACGCCGAGGCCATCCGCCAGCCCGCCGCGCACACGAATGCGTTTCTATGACAAGGTCAGGTTCTTGGCCAGAGGAAGGGGACCCGACAGGTCTGAGTTCTGTTTCTTCGTCTCTGGCTTAGAACATAGCCCAGGTTTTCCAAGGAACTTGCATTTTTCATGACTGTTTCTTTTGAAAGGTATTAAAAATTAAAAACAGTCCAGCCCACACTTACCGCAAAGCATCTGGGAAAAAGACCCTTTGTTCTGGAAAGACTCAGATGGAGGTTCTTGCCTTAGACTTTCCATCCCCCAGTTGTGTGGGGCCGGCCACCACACGGGTCAGCATGTTGCCAACTAGAATCAGAACTTCTGGTCCCAAAGTCAGCACTTCCATTGCACATCGACCTGTACCCTCCCTGCCTGTCCATCCGTGGACCCCCATGGTCTGTGGACAGAGTCAAACTCCTCCTTCCCCATAGGTACCTTGTTCCCTGGGAATTCTCCAGGCCAGAGCCCCTCCCCAGACCCGCTCTGCTGGAGCAGTGCCAGCACCGCGGCCCACCCTGATCTGGGCCCCTCTGCCCACCCGTGACTCCCTGCTGAGCGGAGGGGCCTCCCTGCTCTGCGCTCCACTCCGTCTGCTTCTTCGCACGGCGCAGGCCGCCCTCCAGGTTCCGACTGACGCATCCTCCTTCGCAGATGAAAGCTCCTAAGAGGCAGGAACCCTGCATTTGGCACGTTGTCTACCTCGTAGGCACTCACCAGGGGTGTTCAGCCAAGGCCAACAAGCCCCTTGGGCCAAAGGCACTTCCCCACCTGATGGCCAGTCCTAACTTCTGCTCCTGGCCGGCCGAGCACGGGGCTGGCTTTCCCACGGCACCAGCTCCGCACTGGATGCGGCCAGTTCCTGGAATTTGCCTCCCTGCACGTCCCCACCCCCTGCAGGACCCCTCCCCCTCCAAGCAGAGCCAGCACCCGCCCTCCGGAGCCGCAGCTCATAGACCTTCTCGTCCTTCTGTGTTCGAAGCGCATCATGCGCGTCTCCACTGGAGCAGAGCATGTCTAATGACTCATTATGTGTCTGTGAGCGAACGGAAACCAGAAGCCGTGCCTTCATCTTTAGATCTGCTCTGAGCCAACTGTCTGATTGCCACAGAATAGATGCTTGCTGCTTGTCGGGTGGAGGGCTAAATGCGTCCATGAGTGAGTGAACACCCACCCACCGGGAGACATCAGGAGGCTTGTCGATCTGTCTCCCCCACGTGCAGGGCGACCAAACCGCGGAGACACGGATGGGCCCACAAGACCCTGGACACCCTGTGTGTGTGGTGAGAGCTGTGGCCTCCAGCAGGCTTCCACCACAGAGCGAGTAACTCTCTATAGCAGGGACCCCCCCACCAGACAGTGCACCCCCGGCTCCCCTGACCTCCGGGCAGTCTGCCTGCAGAAGCGCTGCACGGACCCCAGGCGGAGCTGGCCTTCCCACTGACCGGTCGTAGTGTGCGAATGGGCAGCCCAGGACGGCCAGACACCTGAGCAAGTCCACGGCCTGGAAGGACAAGGCCAATTGCCCGGACACAGGTCAGCGGGCGACAGCGGGCCTCGTGGACCAGAGAGGAAGAGGTGAAGTACCCCAACCAGGGTCTGTTCTTGCTCCACACAGAGGCGGGCCGCGAGGGGGAGGGAGACAGGCCTCCGCCAGGAAACAAGCACCAAATGCAGCCAAAAGCCACATCTCAAAGCCCAGATAAGCTCTGGGAACTTACAGACAGACAGGTCCCGTGATGTTTATGTAAAATTATATTTATATATCCCCAAATTCTTTCTTCTTCTCTCAAATGTACACAGCTGTTCTAAATAAAAAATAACAAACAGAAGTTTGAAAGATAACATCAAAGCTTTCAACACAGAGAAGGCTGTGACACAGACTTTTAAAAGAAAGGACGATTTTGAACTGCACAGCGAGTTCTCAGGGGGGACGTGAGAAGCACGAGACACAGAAAAAGTTAGCCGCTGTCGTCAGAATTTACAACGTTCGTGCACCAGAGCCCTCCACCGAGAACGGGCAGGCGCGGCACCACTTTATGTCACGTGAATTTCACCCCAATAAGAAAGAGAAAGGCAAGAAACACAGAACTGTGGACAGTTAATCCAAGAAACTAACACCCAACCAACAGACGGCCCGGAGAGAGAACAGAGGACGAGGGACACGGATTTCCAGAAGCTCCAGGACAGCCACACCTGGGCCCATCGAGGAGATATGTTGGACTATTGGTGATACATGTGGATCTAGAAAGTTCCATGAAGAAAAAGAAAACCGATCTTCCTGCAAAAGGATGAGGACAGGCTGAGCACTGAGTGTGGCTGCTTGTCCTCGAAGACACTGGTCCTTGTGCGTCTGGAGTGACAGGTTCTGACCTGATCTGCGATTCGCACCCAGCATTGCTCACACCTGAGTTGGCCTCAGCTTCCGCTTTGCTTGGTGGCTGGTCGTGGCCTTTCTCAGCAGCTTCACAAGGACAAAGGCAATGCCTCTGGTCAGCCCACATAGAGGCTGTCACACAAATCCAGGGGACATGAGATGGCACATGGTGAGAGAGCTCCGCCAAGTTGAAAGCTGGGGATGAAGGCTGCGTCCGAGGGTGCGGCCCCTCGCCTTCCGACGCCACCCACACTGCCACCCCAGTCAGCTGCCCCACTCCCCTCGAGGGTCCTCCCCACCCTGCCCACACCCATCCTCCTGCCCACACACAGCTCTGACCCTTAGGACGAGGCAAGTCACCCAAGTAGATGCCCCAGCTCCAGGGTAACAGGAGCACTGGCCAAAAGCTGACACAGAGGGCAGAGGCTCGAGATACCAAAGGCAGTGACCTCGGTGACGGCAAGGGTCATAGGTCAAGTTCACTGTCACCCCACCCCAGCTCCTGGTACAGCGGGGGCTGTGAAGAAGGAGTGATGAATGAGTACCCAGAGCTGTCCCGGACCCCCGCCTTGCCCAGGACACAACAAGGGACTTCCAGGAGGCCCAGCAGAGGGCATCCACTGGGCACTGCTCGGTGCAGGTGCCCCATGGCCTCGTTCAGGACTGACCCGCCCCCCACCTCAGTCCCCTCCCCTGCTGGGCTGGGCTGTCCTGAACTCCCTGATGGAAAACCAGAGGCTCAGATAACCTGCCCTTGCGGGCAAGTGTCTGCTGGGTCCGCTCTTCCGTCACCAAGTTCTCAGCTTCTTCCCAGCTCCCTTCCCTTCCCCCAGACACCAGACTGCCCTAAAGGGCCATGTCCAGGCCACTGGGCCCCCTGTGGAGCTGTCTTGCAGGTCACAGCCGTGCCCCACAGATCTGGGGGATTCAGGATGCACAGGCAACGAGAATGCGGGGGACTCAGGATGCACAGTCAACGAGGAGAACGCCGCCACGTCCTGCAGAGGAGCGTGCCGCCCGCAGCTTCCATGCCCACCAGCTCACCACGCCTTCCCGAGCTCACCTCCTGCCTGATGGAAAGGGACCTACGTAGAAGTGAACGAAAGGCCTGCTCTGCGTCCTGAGATGCTCTTCTTGTCCTGAAAGGCAGCCTCTCCTTCGCTCTGTCCCCAGCACACTCCATGGAGGGAGCCGGGCAGACCCCGCCACCACCAGCCTCCGGTGTGGTCAGCGCCGGGAGCGAGGGACCTCTGACAGGAAGGTGGAGGGCCTGGCCATCCTGGCGGCAGATCGGGGCCTTACTTATGTGTTTTGAATGCTTGTGAGCTCCCCGACTGTTTCTGATGCAATTAGCTTCACCGACGGGAAGGGTAATGAGTTGAAATAATGGGAGTCGACGCCCCGCCTGACACGGTGGATCGCCACAGAAACGAGGTGCTGGGCTGGTTCCTGCAGGACACCCAGGAAGTTCTTCCAGGTGGTCAGAGACCCCTCCTGCCTGCAGTCACCCCACCCACGCTGGACACATACAGGCTACGACAGAGACCAAAGAGCTTCTGAAATAAGAGGCGCGGAGCCACAGAAACAGCCTCCCCAGTCAGCAGCCCAGCATCTAATTAGCTCTGCAGAAGCAAAGCCCGTCCCTGCATTTCAGCTACTTCCACGATCAATAGTGCACACATAATTCACATCGATTCAGGACAATTATTACAGAAAATTCAAAAGACGTTCCGCACACACGCCTCAGTGGTTTTGACTTTGGATGTGTTTGCACGTGTGAGACACATACAGGGGACGCACCTGTCTTGCTAAGTCAACTCAAATTTTAACAGATACTACATCCACTGTTAATTATTCGAATTTCAGAAAACGCAGGTGGATGGCCCGCCTTTCCTTAGAAGTAGCCACCGCGCTGCTCTGCGAGTCTCCTTGGGAATCGATGCGTCTACAGACACGCTTTTTTTCCTGCATACAGATGGACCGTAATACAACTTGCTTTGTGCCGTCATCAAAAATCTAATACTACGTCTTTGAGACCCGGGTCCGGGAAGCCTGCACTGTCCTTCTTACCAGCTCGCAGCCTCGCGGCAGGGGTGGGCAGCGCTGGCCCCTCATCCCAGGGACGGGCACGGAGGTTGCTCTAGATTTTGCTGTCTCGGTTCTCATTGCCAAGAGCGGCCACGTGCCCCCTCACCTGGCACCCCGAGGAGTCCACGCCATGTCACGTGAATCCCCGCAGGGCACTGGCTGCATTGGAGGCTGCACAGCTTTGTGGTTTGATAACGTTGCCAAATCGACCGTCCTACTTTTAATTTTAATTAATGAGCACAGCTCCCGCCCTGGAGAGGACGGGGGTGGGCGGTGCCGGACTTCCCGCCCCCTGGCCATGGTGGGCTCAAACTTCGACCCGAGCCACTCTGAGGGTGACAATGCGTGTCTCAGAAATGCACCTCAGTTTTGGTGCCTCCACTCAGCAAGTGCTTACTGAGAATACACCACATGCCAGACATGGTTCTTGGCCCGGAATGGGGGTGGGGGCAACATGAGGGCTAAAACAGATGACATTCCCAGCCCCGTGGAACTTAAGGCCTAACAGAGACACAAAGTAGGTCCACTTGTGTCGGGGTCCCTTCCAGGTGCTAACCCTCCTCTTCCTCGGATTTCGTATTCCTGCCTCTGCTCAATGTCCTGTCACCTGAGAGACATGCAGGCCCCTCGGGTGAGGCTGAGAACAGCAAGGTGCTGGTGGCCTTCTGACTTCCGCTGGAATCATAGTTTATGCCCCAAATTTTTATATTTAAGGGGTCAAACTGACTGCCCTTTTCTTGCAGGGCTCCTAGGCTTTTTGTTGGATCAGATAAAAGCCGTCGGTCTGCAAAGTGCACCCCGGTTCTGCCCAGTTTTCTCTAGAGCTTCTGGGGTGTCATCCGTCTGGACTTTGTCCCGGCAAAGGGGTGGGGCACGGACACGCCTTCCCCTGACAGGTGGCTCCCCCATTTCCTCCACACCGTGACGCTAGTGGCCATTCTGCCTGACGCGAAACGCCTCCTCCATCACCCAGGGGCCTGTTCCCGGGCCTGCCGTGTGTGATGCACGACTTTTGCCCAAGTTTTTGAGGGAAAAATGAGGATGTGCATTATACATGGGCAGTGCTAATCCCACATCTACATAAATGTTTGTAATTATTTTATTTATGCTCATGCACTAAAAGTGTAACTCTGGAAAGCAATAACGATATCCTTATGCAACATAATACCCTGGAATTTGATAATCGCTTTTATGTATAAATAAACATCGAAATAAAAAATTAAAATGAGAGATTTCTTTCCCGAAAGTTTGGGCTAAAAACATGGGTGCGCACTGTACACGGGAGCGTGTCACACCCGCAGAATACGTTAACGCTTGTTGCTGCATGTCGGCCCCTCGGGTCAAAGAGCAAAGAAAGGTGGTGGCTGAGGGTGCCCACGTGTCACTCAGTCCAGTCCCCCCGCCCCACATTCCCACTGACAGCGGCAGGGACCCCAGAAAGTGGCCCTTCTGGGGCCAGGGGTCCTGCCTTTGTCCCTGCAGCCCGGCTGGCTCTCAGGTTTGGCCATGCCCGGGACCTACTCCGAGCAGCTGAGGGGCCCTCAGCGAACATGGCCGGGAACCCACCGCTGTCAACCACAAGTCGATCAAAGGCAGCCTGTCTGTGGCCAGGGGGTGTGGCTGTCCGCCTCGGCATGGGCGCCCCTCAGCCCAGACCCAGGCTCCGAGGTCCAGCGGGAAGGCCCGCCCAACTAAGTCCCAAATCCAGAGGCTCAGAACAGCGAGCGTGACCAGATCCCGCTGAGGACCCCAAACTGAGGAGAAGAAAGGAAATCTTGTTGCTCAAGGTTAACTTGTGCTCAGAAGCCCTTCCTGAAAGGACCCAGCTTATTTCTGGAGATGCCCCTGGACCGGCGTCCCTGGCCCTCCCAGCAGCTCCCGAGGGTGTGCCCACCTGCCCCAGGAGTCCCGGCCCCTCCGGCACCTTCTCTTCACAACACAGTGAGAGCAGAGAGGGGGCCCTGCCGCCCCGGGGGCCCGCTGGCACTGCCTTGCTGGAGGGGACAATGAGTCGCAGCAGCACAGCCCATGGCACCTGGGGCGGGCAGGTCATTCGGCCACAGGTGACAGAGGGAGCAGAGGCCACCCTGCCAGGCATGCACGCTGCAGCTCCACCTGGAATTCAGGGACCATCGTGAGCAATGGCCCTCAAGAGCTCTGGGCGACGGTGAGACCGGAGGAGCGGCACATGCATTCGTGGGCGGGGCTGAATCCCAGCAATAGCACCCGGCTGCGTTCATCGCCTCATGAGAGCGGTGGGCGGAGGGACCGTCCTTCACAACCTACAACATGGGACGCAGTGACATTCCTGGGCACAGCACCTCAGACCAGCGTGCTGCTGCGAAGGACAGGGTGCCCAGTGAGGATGATGGTAGAGAAGGACCCAAGGCAAGACACGCATTTCCGGCAGAATATCTAAACTCGCCCCCAGCCACACGCCAAGCTCCACATGCACAGCTGAGAAGCGGGGTGCAGACGGCGAGGTCCACTCCAGGTGCAGTGACGCACCTGCCAAGCTCTGTCAGATGCCAGCTCACCCTCCCACACCAGTCACAGATGGAAACCCAGACACATTCAGAGGCGTGAATGTCACTGGGACCTTAACACCAGCAGGAAGTTGGGGAACAGCCTCCGCCAGCTCCTCGCTCACTGTGTGAGTGGGCGGAAGAAGAGCCCCAGCCCTCTTGGTGACATTGTGGCCTCTGGCCCAGGTTGACGCCCCCAGAGGAGAGCTCAGCCAGCCAGTGTCCAGATCGGCCTAGGGCCTGGGCCTCGGCCTGTCGCTGTCCCTGGGGCCCCTCTGCGGCCCCCTGAGTCAGTCACATGGCTCATTCTGTAACCAGGCCCATCGCCTCTCAAGCCCGTCCCGTCAGACCTGGTTTTACGGCCTTTTGTGCCTGATAAGTGGTCCCCTTAAAAGGAGAATGAAAATGTTCATCTTGGCACTTCCCGCTCCATCCCAGCAGACCCCTTCCGCGGAACGCTGTGGAATTAGGGAGACAAGTCCCACAGCATAAATTAGACACCTCCCGGCTACTGGCTGTATTACCGACTCCTAGAATGTGAAGCTATGAAATCTAAACAGGTTTTCAATTTCTTCTAATGTCAAAAAATGGCAATAAAATCAAAAAGTGAGAGGAAAGGGGACAAGGATCTAGACTCAGCATCCTCAGGAAACCGCATTAGGCGTGAATGGGTCCCTGGCGGTTTCTCCCAGGGGCTGCCTCCTGCCAGCCTGCATCTCACAGTGACATGCTCACGGGCTGAACTGCCGTTTGGAAAAATAATGACACCTTCTTGAGAACTAGCTCCAGCTGCAGGGGCCCCACTCTCCGCGGCCTCGCCGGGCAGGTGTGGGCCTGGGAAGGTGCAGCTTCCCCTGGGGCCCCTACACTGAGGACGCCGACCCGTGGACCCAGCATGGCCCTGGTCGTTTCTAACATGTACGAGTCAGCCTGAGGCACAGGAGCCCCGGACTCGGAGTCAGGACGTGGGTGATGACGTGGGTCTGAGGCCCCACCCCCCGCCCCACCTGGAGTCTGCAGATGCCAGACTCCCTGGAGGGGCAGGGTAGGTGCTGCAGGCAGTCACAGCCTTCGATGTTCCCAGCGTGGAGCACTGGCCAGCAGCTCTACATTCTAGAATAAAGTGCAGGCAGCGTTTCAATGACACCCCAACACCAACTGACCACCCACCTGGGTGTCCAGCCAAGGTCAGGAAACTGAGAGGTCCCCACCAGAGTGGCCTGTCTGCTGCCCGGGAATGAGTCAGCCCCGGAGAAGGGCCAGCACCCATGGAGGCCAACCGTGGGCACAGGCCAGGGGTGCGAAGGCCACACGGACGGGGCCCCCACTGCTGAGCCCACCGCTAGTGGGCAGTACAGGGACGGGGCAGGCAGAGGTGGCCATGTCCCTAACCAGTGAGTGTGACAAAGAGCAGGACAGCCCAGCTCAGCGGGGATAAACAAGGGCCCGAGACAGCTCTACTCCTGAGAAACAAGACACACAGAGGACAGGGCTGCAGACTGGGGCTCCCCACAGACGGCTAGAGACATGGAGCAGGGTGGGGCAGCCAGGGAGGACCGAGGGGCTCCTGATGGCCAAGCAAGGGTAGGTAGCGTAGGGTTTAGGGGCCAGGAAGGGACAGGGCAGATGGTTCCTGGCCCTGGAGGTCTCAGGCAGGCACACTGTGACCGGCAGCATGCTCAGTACCCAGCTCAGACCTGAGCCAAGCTCTCCCAGAAGGTGTGCTTTGTCCTGCCTGCGAGCACAGGAAGCGGGCTCTCCGCATGTGCTGGCAATTGTCAGGGGCCAGAGGATACTGCACAGTGACGCGGGGAAGTCTCCACCCCCCAATCTCGCACTTGGGGACCCACCTAGAGCTGGGCTCCAGGCAGGACAGCGGCCGCTTCTCTGATGGAAGGGCCTGCCGTGGGGGCGAGGGGACGTGGGGACGTCTAAAGTCGCAGAGGGGTCCCTGTCAGAACCCCGAGGAGCAGGCCCTCCACACAGGCCTGGCCCATTATTAAAATCATTCCAAGATCACAGATCAAATGTTCTGGACCAGGGGTGTCCGACATGTGGCCTAGGATGGCTGTGAATGCGACCCAACGCAAAATTGTAAATTTACTTCGGAAGTTACGAGGTAATCTTGTGATTCCATGTCCTGATGTAGTCAATGCGTGGCCCCAGACAATGCTCCTTCTTCCAGGGCTGCCCAGAGACGCTGAAAGGCGGGACAGCCATGTCCAGACAAACGCGGTGATACTGTGCACGAGCGATCCTTGCCACTCGTGCGCCCCACCCCTGCCCTGCACTGGAAGGTCGCCCCAATACCGCAGGCTCCGGCAGCTCGGCAGCCCGCGGGGCGCCCACCTCGCAGCCACATGGCGTGCTCGGCTGGAGTCATTATCACCGCCATTTAAATACACATTTGAATCCAGCAGAACCACTCACAGCTCTCTGAATAAATGTGCTTAAATTGTTGCTGCTGAAAGACAGCATTATGTTTCCATACGGATTGTCCAAACGTGCTTTTCTCTGAATGTTGTTGTCTGACGTCCCAGAACCCTAATGATGAGGCACCCAAAGTACCGAGATGACAAGTATGTCGCATGGCAGGGACGGCGTCCGGGGCCACACTGTGCTCAGGAGCCACCAGAGCCCCCCGGGGCCGCTCAGGCCAGCGAAAGGGAGGGCTGAAAATGCCGAGGGTCCCCGCTTCTTCTCTGTGTTCTCGGGTGCACTTGTGGCTGAGCGAGGGGCGTCCTTGAGAAAGAAAGGGCTCCTGGGGACAGAAGGCCTGACCTGAACTTCAACGCCACAGGTTTTCAAGCATTTCGACGTTCATGCTCTCTCTCCCTCTCATTGCCCCGTAACTTCCAGAATGACACTGAGGCTGTCGCTGTGCCCGTCCTGCAAAGTGAGGAGACTGTGGTCGGGGGGCTCTCCCGAAGTCCCCACTTTGCAGGGAGTGTCAGCTCAGAGGCCAGCACCAGCACCTCCGAACCCCCAACCCCTGCAGGGCCCACAGCCCGCCCTCCCTCTGCATTAGCCTCTGCTGTGACCCGAGCCACCTCTGACCACGGGCTCCCCGCCCAGCCGCTCCGCAGGGACACAGCCAGATGGCTGTGGCTCAGTGGGCATGTGGGAGAACGGCCCCCCTGGGAAGCATCCACATAAGGGGCGTCCGCTTCGCCTCTTACCCACGTCACTAAGCTGCTCCACGGTGACCCAGGAGCACCAAATGACACGCCTTGGGTGTCAGAGAGCCACAGGATGGAGTTCTGCGGCACCGGGTGGCTCTCGGGTCTGTCCCGGGCGCCCTGGTGTCCTCCGGTCCTGGTGGCTGCTTCCTGCAGCCCCTCCCCCTGCCCCTCATCATTTCTCTCCTGCTTGGCTAACTACCCCATCAGGCCCAGGTTACCAACATATTCTGTTCACTGGTAATAAATTACAGCTGCAGTCAATAACTCATTTTCCAAAAATTAATTTGGCAGCGACAGCTCACGATTTCCCGCGGAAGATCGGGAGGCACTGCGAGCCTCCGAGTCATCACTCCCGTCTCTCCTCGTTTCTCATTTTCCTCCAGGAAAGATTTACCATTTCCAGGGGGAGCGGCTGTGCACTTTAATGTTTTAATCAAAACAAAACGTCCAAAGACATTTTGTTCAACCTCCCTTTCCGACACAGACTGGCTTTGGGGACCTGCTGAGTGCTTGTTTTTGGACGGTGCCCTGGGCACATGCCTCTGCGCTCTGGGGACGGCAGCAAAGGGTCATAGAGGGGCGGGGAAGGCAGGCCGGGGGTGCTGTGTTGGGGGGGGACAGTCCGGTTTGGCACAGTGCGGCCAGGCCCTCCCTGCTGGAGGTCCGCAGCCCTCCCTCTGCAAGTGTAAGACCCAGGACGGCCTGCAGGGCCCGGGGACCACCCTGGGCACACAGGCCTGAGCACGTAGGACTAGAATGAGACTAGACCCCCCAGATCAGGACGGAATCTCATGACCCTGGGGCGAGATGGGGAATCTACATGAGCATGCAGCCACAGCACTGTCTTCTCTACCTCCACCCCAGACTCCTGATCTCTGGGTCCCATGCTGTGCTGGGGGCCCTGCTCTTAACCACAACATTCCCACCCCACTGCCACAGAGCACCCACCACTGCCATCATTACCATCACCGCCGTCACCACCACCATCATCACTATCACCATCACCACCATCACCACCACCATCACCACCACCATCACCATCACCACCACCACCACCACCACCACCACCGCCACCACCACCACCACCACCACCATCACCACCACCATCACCACCGTCACCACCGTCACCACCATCACCATCTCCACCACCACAGCCGCCATCGCCACCCGCACAACTGCTAACCCTTCCGGAGCCTCTGTTGGCACGAGGCACGGCACTGAGCGCCCTCACATCCAGCCTTTCCTTTGATTCTCCCATCTTCCCTCAGCACTAAAAACGGCCACATTTTCAACCCACGTTTGACCAAGGAGAAACTGAGGTGTAGAGAGGTTGAGTGACTTTTCTAAGATCAGACCGTTTTTACGTGATAAAGCTTACTTTGAACGGACCCCTGGGCCACGGCTCTAAGCCTCAAACCACTGGTAGGGCCCTGATGCCGCCCGTGCCCACCGCTCTGCCCTCCTGCCCTCCTCCCAGGGAGACAGTTTTGGGGCTAGATTGGGGGACACGCGAAGCAACGCAGAGAACCACAGTGACTGTTTGCATCTGGACAAGTTAAAATCTGCTGCTGAGAAAAGCCACCCGCTGATGACACGGCCATGATGATCGATTCAGTGTCCCGAGTGAGCAAGGACGCTCCTCACCCTGGCTGCTTGGCGCCCAGGGAACTCTTCTGCATTTGGAGGTCAGAAAGGAAAGAGCAGGGTCCCCCTTGAGGAGCCAAAGCTCCCGAGGCCACAGGGGCAGCGAGGGTCTCACGGGCTGTCCCCTGTGTGGTGGAGCCCGGCCCTCACCCACAAGGAGCCCCGTGCAGGGACAGCAATGCTGTGGTTCAAATCAGACCAGGGAACAATTGAAGAAGGGGTGAGGGCTCTGAGAGTCTTTTGCAGGTGGAACCCTTTAAACCAGGATTCGGGGCAAGGGGCAGTGCAGCACAATACAGGCCCTGGTGAGACAAGGCTTGAGGACCCGGCACTGAGGCACCAGCTGCCCTGGCGCCTCCTGAGAGAGGCACAAGGGAGCCAGCACACAGACAGTGCCCCCCCTCCCAGACCGGGGAAGACAGAGCCGGCTGCGCCTGACTTCCAGCCGCCGTAGGACGCCTGCCAGACAGATGAGAAAGGTGGCCCCTTTGATGCCCTCTGTGCGCACGGTTGGCAGTTACAGCTTCAAGCTGCACAGCCAAGCATAAGAGCCACACACACGGTTTGAGGGGGTGGGCGGACAGGGCCTGGACTTGTGGCCTCAGGGCTGGCGGTGGCTCCAGCCCAAGGAGCCCTGAACCTGCCACGGCCGCTGGCCCCGCAGGCGCCTCTTGAGAGCACAGCGGCTGGCGGACTCCACTTCTCTGATTGAAAAGGGTTATGTGGGAACTGTAAGATGCCCAAGTAGCTAAATAAACAGACACTCCCTCTGCATCAGCCCTGAGCAGAACCAGCTTCTGCTGCTGCGGACAAGGATTGGGAACCTCATGGAGGTCCCCTCCCTCCCCGGTTATGAAGCAGTGAGAGAGACGAAAGCCAGTGTCTCTGAGGTCCTGTGCAGACGGGTGTTCTCTGCCGGCAACAGGTGTTCTCCGCTGCTGCCCTGGCCTGCTCTGCCCCCTGGCAGGGCGGCTGCAGGAGCGGCACCCCCTCTCTGGGCCTCAGCTCTGTCCTCTGGAGAGGGAGACCTACCTAACAACACCCCCGCCCCTTCCCCACGGGGTGCAAGGCGGGAGAGCGTTTGGAACTGGGTTGCTTTCACTGCTGTTACTATTCCTGGAGGGGCCGCCTTTCCAAGCGAAACCTCATCACCGTAGGGAAGCCGTATGGCGTCCTGAGTTGGCTGAGTCATTTCTCCAGGTTGGGAGCACCCAGTTGTGCCCACAGCTGAGATCTTCCAGCTGAACTTACTCCTGGGTCTCTTCCTCCATCCAGCAAGGCTCAGGCACACAGCACAAGCCTTGGGGACTCACTGGTGACACAGCCAGGGCATGCTAATCTCTCCGGGGGAGTGAGAGGCTGCCTGTCTCAGCCCCCTGGCGGGGCGGGGGGTGCACAGAAGCGTGGTCAGGCTCAGCTGAGGTGGGTCTGCCTCCAGGTCCCTCCTTCTGCCCAGACGCCCTCCTCTTGCTGACTCGGAGACTGGCCCGGGAAGCCGCCCCAGGCGCACTTTATCCCGCGAGGTCTTGAAGTCCTTCCCAGTGTCCAGTCCGTGACCTGAAGTGAGAGCACCCCAGAGGCATGATGGAAAACATCATCATCCGCATAAAAGCATGTTGGGAACTTTCATTCACCCAGCCAAATGCATGATGGGAAACTTCACTCCTCCGGCCACATGCATGATGGGAAATGCCAATCATCCAACCAAAGGCATGATGGAACCTTCGTGTGTCTTGCTAACTGCACGACGGGAAGCTTCCTTCATCCAGCGACATGCCTGGTAGAAACTCATTCATTTGGATTTGACGCCTGTACAATCGAAATTATTAGGCTTCACCTAATGAGCCCAGAAAGACGTGGAAACGCCAGAGTGGAAGAATAACTAGACACCAGGGGTTCCAGGCGCTTCAACAAGTGCATGCGGACAAAGCTCGGAAGTTCCTCGGGTGCCCTGCGGTCACAGCCTGCTGTCCCAGTGTTCTTAACCATACCAGAAGCCACCGGACGAGGCCCATGGGCCGGCGGCTAATAGGACAACCGATGGACTTGGGAGAGTGTGTGAGTGACCACAGATGAAGATCGAACCTCGTTTTATGAGGAGAGCTGGAATCGAGGGTGCTGGGGGTGGGTGACGGTGGGACTGTGGGTCCGGCCAGGGTGACCCGGGCTGCAGCAGCTGCTGGTGGTGCCCAGCGTGGGCCGCACATCTTGACCCCATTTACAGAAGGTTCCAGATGCTCTGTCCGCTCAGGGAGAGTTTGACCTTCGGCTGCATGTTGGATCTGAATACTGTAATCACCCATCAGCCTAAAAATGCCCTTCTCTGCTCCTGCAAGGCAGACGACCCAGAGACCTATTCCTGAGTCGGCCGCAATCAGAGGCTGCATCAGCAACCAGAGGGCATGTTTCTCCAGCCACGTGCATAATGGGAAACCTTGAGGGGCTGAGCCTCAGCCCCCTGGAGGCTGTGTGGGTTCCTCCCATGGCCGGTGCAGCCCCCAGCCCCCCGGGAAGACAGTGCACTTCAAGGCGGGAAGAAGGAACACCCAGACTCGCAGCAGAACCCACCCCCGCTCGACGACCTTCCCACAACCTTGGTGGGCTGGAAATGCAGGCGGCCACTTGCCAGGCAGAAATTCAAACAGAGAAAACATGTAATTGGAGTGGTGTTCCATGCTGCGAGACTGCCCTTCTCGCGGGAACCTGGGGTCATAAACTCCCATGAGGTGTTTCCCACGTCTGTCCTTCAAGTCCTGAGGAAACAGCAGTGAAGAGCTCAGACCCAGGAGCCTCAGTTCAGACTGCCGCTCAGCTGGGCCACCCCCTGCCCGTCTGGCCTGGCCCGGCAGTCCCTCCTGTCCCTCTCTATGGAATGGGGACAATGGCCAGAGCTGCCTGCGGGCACCAATGTGGAGGCTCCCTGAGCTCATTTATTTATTCAGAGCACTCGAAACAGCACCTGGCCCCAGGTGAGCCCAGAACAAATGCAATGCTGTGTACCCTGCTCTCCGCTCTGTTTGCTGAGGCAAAGCCTAATTGAGAGAGCAATTTACACACTAATGTGAGAATTCAGTTCAGCAGGAGCTCAGGGCTGCAGGTGCCTGCCTTTGCCTCTGCTGCTGCTGGGGACCACTCAGGAGGGAACAAGACCCCTGCTGCCAGTGACACCAGACCCCCGAGGGCGGGAGAGCTGGGCCTCCTGGCAGCAGCAAGGCCAGCCCCCTCAAGGTCCCCTGTGTGTTAGGACAAGGACCTGCTTTTAATGTAAAACAAACCAAAGGAAACCCAGTCTCCTGTTGGCTGCGGAGCCAGGTCCCGTGGGCAGGTTCTGAGCTCCTTCTGTGAAGCTGACTAATCCCGCCCCTCCCCCCCAGTCTCTCTCACCTTTACCACACACGCTCAGTCCGCCCAGGACGCAGGTGGGACCCAGCCAGCCGGCCTGCAGGGACACACAGCACACAGGCGGCACTTAGGCTGCCACCTTCATTCTCATCCTTCCCGCGGAATCCGGTGTCACCCGAAGGTGTCTCGTTCCTCTCATGTCTGTCTCCGGCACCTGCACCCCTTGGTAGGGAATCGCCCCTTCTCCGGAGTTAGGGTCCCTCTTTTAGGAAACTGGAACCTTCATGTGCCCTATTTAATAAAGGGCTGACATCCGGTCACCGCCTTCTCTACTCCCCGGACAGAGTGTCAGGAGCGAAAGGCATTGTGTCCCTCATCCAAGAGTTCCCCAGAGCTCACCACTGCTCCTGGCTCTCAGGAAGTGCCGGCTGCTGGCTCTGGGGGCAGGGCGGGCTTCAGTTCTGCTTAAAGAGGGATTTCGGACACTGCAGATGGTGGTCCGAGCTTGTGGGCCCCACTGGGCGCGCTCCATCCGGCGTCCTCGCCTGGCACCCACACTCCCGTGGTGTTTCTAAGTGTGACTCATCTCAACGCCAACATCGGAGGTACGTTATTTAAAAGCAGTGCCGGTCCTGACCCACTAACACCTTCTGATCACGCGGACCCCTCTGGGCCTCGGGTCCGTGCCGCTGCATCCCTGATTCCCGAGTGGAGGTCCTGGGGCCCATGGGGGCCCAGAACGAACGGCGGATCTGACAACGGTTTTCCAGCCCTCCGTAGAATTTTAAATGAGGGACCCGCCATAAGGTAAGCATGTGAACCGCTGAGAGAAAATTACCTTAAAGTGCATGTGTGGATATAACTGGACATTCTAACTGCAATTCAGGAAGTAATTGAAACCACAGCCTTCAGCTCCCGGAGAGTCTCTGTCTGTTGAGGAGACAAAGGCTCACCTGTAGGGAAGCTGGAGCCCAGGTGGGACAGATTGGCCTGAGGGGACAGCTGCTGGGAAGGACACCTGCAGGGGACACAGGCCCCGGGGCAGCTGCTGCAGCCTCGGGCAGTGCTGGCTGCAGTCAGAGGGGCTGAGGATGTTCCAGTGGGGAGGGCGAGAGGCCGGGGCTCCCCAGAACGCTGCCTGCGAGGCTGGGAAGGGTGGAGCTCACAGCCCCTCGGGCTGCTTCAGAAGCTCCAAGCTTCCAGGTGCGCTCCAACCGCGGGCAGCCTCCAGGTGTGGCTCCCTCCCTGAAGCTCGGCCTTCACTTGAGACAGCCTTTCACCTCCCCCAGGGTTGTTTTGAGAATCTTGGGTAAATGGACAAACACTCACTTTGGAAACCCTCAGCGGGTTTTCTCCTGTTGTTCTCATGGATTACAAAAGAGGGGACTGAGTGCCCCGGCCAGGGACTGGGCGGGGACCAGCTTCTCTGACATCGTGCGTTCTCTTCATTTCCCGGGGGCTCCGGCGGGGACACAGGACAGCGACCAGCACACGGACTCAGGAAACAGCCTGCCAGTCAGCCGGATGCCAGCTTCCACCTCCGCCAACCGTGGCAAACAAGTCCATCCTGATGGCTTTTCTGAAAAGATGTGTCTCACGCCTCGGGAGCTAAGACTCATCAACCACAATTGTCCACTCCTCAAAAAGCAATTTCAACCAGGGCCGCTAAGGGACAAGGGTGCATGCGGTGGACGGAGGGCATGGTGGGTGTCCATCGCTAAGGTAAACGCTGTGGTCGAGACACTGCCCACTGACCACCTCGGGCCCCCGGGGGGACGTGCAGGGAACCCCTACCTGTGGGTCCTGCCAGCCCTGCCCCTCCTTCGTGTGGTCCCTGGGCCCAGCACGGGGCTCAGAGCACAGGAGCCCCTCACAGATGGCCAGACTCCTGGGAGGTGGACGGCGTGGAGGATGAGCCGGCCGGAGACTACTCCTTGGGGCTCCAGCCTTGGACGCAGGACATAGCTCGGGGACGGGCTCCCCTGTGCGCGTGTGGCCTGTTGCAGCCTCTGAGCTGGCATGTAGTCACTCCTCCTGTCTGCTGACCCTCACTGTGGGCCTGGACCAATCAGAGAATGGACAGACAAGGGCACTTTGAGAGACAGCCTCCTGCTCAGAGACTAGAAAACCGACCTCCAAGCCTCAGCGTGGTTGGGGGCGAGGCCACGCACTGGCAGACAGCCTCAGACGCACGGACAGCTGTGAGCCCCCCCCCACCCCCCAGTATCCAGGCAACAGGAAGGATGGAGACCCTGGCCTCCCCAGGGCCCAGGAGAGGAAGTGAATTAGAAGTGGTTCCCTCTCCGCGTCTGAGCCCCAAACGACCCCCTGACCCTGCAGAAAGTCCCAGCTCAGGAAAGTACCGTTTCCAGCATTTGTCACCTGATTTCGGAGAAAGAGCACAGTTCTCAGACCTACACATTTCAGAGACAATTGGAACACAAAGCATCTTAAAATCTTATCAAGGAAATCATCATTGGTAATGGTAATTGTACACTTATTTGCATTTGATTTATATAGATTCTCAGAGGACATATTTCTTGTTCATTTCAAAAAAACCTAGCCATGGCTCTTGTACGTTAACTAGTCTAGTCTTTCAGACGCAAAGCTATTTTGAGTCGAAGAAACACTGGGGATCGTTAGGGGGTCGAAGCGTTAACGGGACTCGGTGCGGAGAGGAGACCCCTTTAAACAGGATGAGTGCTTTTCTCCGCCAAGAAGGCGCTCTGGGGGGTGGGGACGCAGGAGGCCCTGCCCGGGTGTCGGTCAGCTCACTCTCCTGGAAACCCACCTCCGCCCGCCAGTGGACGGCCCCCCACGAGACGGCTCTCCTCACCGTGGCCTGCCTCCCCAAATGGGAAATTTCCGAAAGATTGTAACAGGGACGTCGCCTGTGAAAGAAATCCATGTTTGAAACACGCCACACATCAGTTAAAATTACATCTGCTATTATCACTCATTAAAAACACATTAGAGTTCTTTGCAAAATAAACTTGTTTGGCACCATTTTTCAGAGCCGGCGAGTCCCCTGTGGCGCCGTGGGGTGCACCGAGCTCAGACACGAGGAAGCATCCTGCTCACACGGGCGGTCTGGATGCGCTTTTCTGCCGCGCTAAGATCCGCGGGAGGAGCCCGTCTCTCCGCAGATGGCTGGCCACCGGGACATCCACCGCGCCCACGCACCAGCACCAGTGTGGCCGCCCCAGCTAACGTCCCCGTAACCTGTGGCCAACAGGAGAGGCCGTGTGGTCGAGGGGCGGCCCCGCGTCTCCCTGTCTCCGGCAGCGTGCTGCGCTCCACAGTCCCGTCCCTCCGGAGAAGGTGCAGGTGCCCGAGATCCTCCAGCTCCTGGGAGCAGTCACGCTCGTCGGCAAGCCAAACCCGGGAGAAAACTGCCTCACTCTGTGCAGAGCGCAGCTGGGTGACACATTATGCAATTAACAGGACACGGCCTTCCGGGGTCCAGGCCACCAGATGGCTGCGCCCCTGCAGCGCGCAAGCTGCAGGTCATCAGCTGGGCGGATGATGGACAGGCAGCCAGGCGCCCCGAGTGCCCCACAGCCGACAGACACTCCAGAATTGTCTGCAAAGGGCGTTTTGGGTGGACAGTGGCGGCTGGCCTTTGAACAATGCGCGATTCGCGTGGGAGCTGGCATCTGGTAATGGGCACGGGTCTGCAGAGCGTGTCGGCCTCGTCCCCCCGACCCCGGCGCTCTGGGGGAGGCACGCGTCTGCCCACAGGGAGGGAATCCCTGAAACTCCCGCGCCCAGGTCACGCCACAGGCAGGCATCGAGGTGCACATGTGTGGGTGCTCAGTCACAGAGTCCACAGAGGCGGGGACCGGCTGCCACTCAGAGTCTCGGTGGCTTTGCTTGTCACGGAGCCCGGAGTCAAAGGTTATAAAGGACGCTGCTCACACCCTGGCTGCAGAGCAAACTGCAGGAACGGCGTGCAGAGAGGCACTCGGCCTGAAATGTTAGAAGAAAGTGGCTCGTGAGGCCGGACATGGGGGCGGCTTAAACCAGAACAGGGTCGCCAGGTGTTCGGTGTGCGCCCGTCCTCTGTACAGGCGACACCGCCCACACACCATCACGGATGCTTCGCGGCATCTCAGCTCCTCGACCTGCTGGGACCCGACTACAGACGCAAAGGCTGCAGACAAGGCGATGTCAAGATCGCTCCCAAGTGCGCACCCAGGGCAAGACGAGGGCCTGCACGTGGAGGCGCTCTCACCTGCGCGCCCTCCGTCCACGCCCCGCGTGGGGCCCACCCCTGCTCCCCTGGGCCAGCTGGGCTCGGGCAGCCAGGAGGCACCGCTCCCCTCTCCCAGGGGCTGGACCGCTCTCTCAGGTGTGTCCCTTGCCTCTGGCCTCCTCACAACAGCAATGCTGAAAACTGGCCTGGCCCTCTGCCCCGAAGGCCCCAGGGGAGAGCAGCTCCCCATTCAGAGACCTCCTTTCCAGAACTTTCTGTGGGTGTGGCCATGGGCCCCGGGAAGGGAGTCTTCCTGGAGTCACCGCCAGTGCTGGACATGCAATGGCTGGGGGGAGCCCAACCCAGAGCCTGGCCTGGTCGGGACTCCCACCTCTGCCTGCGTGTGGCAATCTTGGGGAGACACTGCCACTCCTCATCCTCCCGGGCTCAGCTCTCGGCCGCAAACTGGAGTTTCGGAATGAACTGGGGGCCGTGGGGATGGGCAGAGGTGGGCAGACCCGGCCCCACACAGTGGCCCTGGAATCCCCGTTGCCTAGACGTGGCAGGGGGGTCACCCCTACCCCACACACACTGCCCGAGATGGCATGCACCCCCCCGGATCCTCGGCGCCGCTCGGGGGGAGTGGAAACCTGTGTGTTCACAAACACCCGCGGTTCTTGTCGAACTGGCCCTCGGCTCAGCCCGTCCGGCGGACTGGCTCACACATTCCCACCCACCCGGCGTCAGGCAGGCTGGCTCGCTGACCTGGCCAAGGCAGGCGGACCGCACAAATGGACTCCGGACCGACTGGAGTCTGGGGTCTGCCACGGAATCCGTGCAGGGAGGTTAATGTTGTTTGTCCAAACGCCAGTCAGCGATGGACAGTGTCCTTGGTCTTGAACGGAAACAGGACCCTCCCCCCATGGAGTCCATCCGACGTTCACATTGTCACCGAGGACCACTACCTTGGAGGTCGACACTCGGCAGCGGTGCGGGGGCCTCAGGCAGGAGACCCTTCTTGCTCACTCTTCAGGCTCCGGATCAGTCAGTCCCCGTCTTTGCCGTTGCCACCTGGCCCCGCCCATCGGTCTCCTGCCTGCCCAGGCCCAGACCCCAAGCGTGGTTGTAGCACCCAGCACTGCTCATCCCGACCTCCATGTGCCCCGAGGCCAGAGAAGGCGCCGCTCGGTGACCTGTGAGCCCCTTTTCCTGGCGCAAGTCAGTCACGGCTGCTCCAGGCTGGACCTGGGCCCACACTCCCCCAGCACAGCACACATGCGGGGACAGAGCCCACGCGGCTAATTCTTCCTTCAGATTCCACTCAGTTTTTAGTTCTTCCCAAACGGACAGACAGGGAGGCAGCTGAGCGCCTTCTCACAGATTATTCAGGTCTTGGGGAAAAGTGCCGGCAGTGAGCGGCACACCCACGCTTTCTGCGTCCTGCCCTCGCATGCCAATTGCCCCAGTGCCCCCGCAACATTCAGCCCTGCCTGACCCTCTGACAGTGACATGGGTGGCAGCTTGTTAGGGGACGCAGTGCAGCTCGCGGCCTGAAGCTCCTTGCCATGGCCCTTTCTAGGCAGAAGAGGCCTGTGGCAGGCTTCTGCTCCAAACCCTACCCACGTCCCCCAGGTCCCCTGCAGTAAGACACCCCCGTGAGTCCCGCCATCCCCCTGCCACCACCCCGCTGGTCCCTAACCCTGTCAAGCTCACTCCTGACTTTGTCTTCCCATTGGCCCTTCCCCCTACTGGGATATTCTTGCCCCAGACAGGCCCACGGCGGAACCGCTCGCCCCCTTCCAGCTTTGCCAAAAGGCCTTCTTCCCCGTGAGCCTGCCCCTCATGCTCCGGAAGTTGGGACAACCCCTCTCAGTGCGCCCGACTCCCCTTTCCTTGTCTGCCATGTCTGTTTTCCATCACACCAGTCACTTTCTCACACCTGCCTCATGAACTGACACACCCCGTCCTTGAAAGGTGTTGATTTTTCCAAACTGAAGACTTGCCTCTCTGAGCACAGGGGAAGCAGTGGCAGGGGGGGATGGGAAGTGTCATTATTTATAAAACTGTGTGCTCGGCGAGGCTGGGGACAGTGTGCCACATAGTTCCATGACCTCGGTGTGGACATGAGGCCCCTGGGCAGTCAGCCTCGGTTGACTGGGGGGAGGGGGCGTGAAAAGCGCTACCACATGGCGCTTGGCTGAGCCCACGTTCGGAGCGGGACCTGTGGGTGTCGGGTCTCGGGGCCTGAGGGCCACGTGGGCAAGGCGAGTCATTGGCCTTGCAGCATTCACAGCTGCATCAGGGCGGCTCTGAGCTCACTCTGCAGCTTGGGCAGCTCCGGAGAAGGAGGTGTCGGGGGACTGTGGGTGGCGAGGGGTGGCAAGCTCGCCCCTTCATGTGACATGGGAGCCACCTGCACCGCTCTGCTGGAGCTGCGAGTCCGTGAGTTAGCTGGGGCAAAAATGCTAATTCTGCAGCTGACCGGTCCCATTGCTCCTCTCCAGGTGTCCCCTGCTGCGGGGGAGCTGCACCCGGGCACACCACAACGGGTGTCCGCCCCTTGTCCTGTGAGGCCGGGGCTGCCTTGGCTCCCTGTACTCCTCCCTGTGAGCTGGTGGCTTCTGGAGTTGGAGTTACTTATTTGTTTACTTTTAGAGAGAGGGGAAGGGAAGAAGAGAGAGAAAGAAATGTGAATGTGTGGTTGCCTCTTGTGCGCCCCCTACGGGGGACTGGGCCCACAACCCAGGCAGGCGCCCTGACTGGGAATTGAACCGGTGACCCTTTGGTTCACAGGCCGGCACTCAGTCCACTGGGCCACACCAGCCATGGCGGAGTCAGAGTATTCTGGAAAACCCTCCCATCTCCCACCTCCTGCCCCGAAGTCCTTGCTCGGGGCCCCCCTAACTCAAGCAGACCTGTTTTATTTTCATCAGGATCTGTTTTCACGTTTCGAAATGTGAAGGCGCCATCAGTGATGCCAGGGTTTCCGATTTCCTGCCCTTTGAGTCTGCCCACGGCCCTGGCACCCCCACAGGTGGTCCCACCCGCTCCCACCAGGGAGGCTGGGCCGGAGGGGTGGGGGCCTGGCTGCAGGGTTGGCTCCGCACTGTGGTGCCTGGAGCCCTCTGCCTGGCGGTCCTGGGAGCCAGCGTGCAGGCAGGTGTGAGCCTTTGTTCCCGATCACAGGGTGTCCTGGCAGAGCCCACACACCTGGCACAGGTACCTGAGCTCCCGGCCTGCCGCAGACACAAACTCTGAGAACATAGAAGGAGAGCCCACGCAGCGTCTGCTCTGACCAGGCAGAGCGCTCTTCCCAGAGGACGGCCCACAACGGGCTGCGGCTCCCGGAAAGCTGGGACAAAGGCGAGCCCAGAGCTGAGCACAGACACGGGACATAGCCTGTCACTGTCCCCCAGCGCAAAAGTCACATCCGCAGCTGCCTTTTGAAGCACAATTTTAGGCCTTCACTTGAACGCAGCCTTTATTGGACGTAGGAAAGTAAATAACAGCCAGTGAGCTGCTCGCTGATACGGGAACCAGAGATCTGCAGATAGCAGGGGCCGGCGAGGAGGCGTCTGCACAGCGCCCGGGGTGAAGTGAGCATTAAATGTCAGCGGACACCTTATCTCCGACGCATGAAGGCTTGTCGAACATGCTTACTTCTTCACTATCTTGAAAATAAGCTCTTCGCAGAGTGGGGCAGGTGGTCAAAGAGTGGGAGCCATCAGGCGCCGGCCAACTCCACTCTGCGCGGCTTCCATGTGCGGGGCCGCCAGACCCAGACCCAGGCTCTGCCGGAACGACGCACGTGGACGCGGGAAGGGGAGGGCGCTGAGCGGCACCTGCCCGGGGTTACTGGGTGACCTTGCTCCGGGCTGGGCGGCCAGAGGGCGTCAGCCTCCACCTCCCCCTTGGGGGCTCCTAGGCTGTGGCCGCACCTTGAGAGGCAAATGGAACCACAGCCTGGAGCCCAAACAATTTCCCACAGAACTAATATTTTTCAATGGGCAGATACCGTTAGAAAATCAGTTCAGATCGAAGATAAAAGGAGTTCAGTCCCCACAGCACTTCTCCAAAAGGAAGACACACCACCTGTGAGCTCACGGGGGCCAGAGCGCGCCCTTCCCTTTGCGGGCTCGGATTTTAGAAGTCCACGAGCCATTTCTCCGGAGATGAACAATTCAGGCAAATGTTCTGCAGCTTGACAGCCATCAGTCATGTTTGAAAGCAAGTGAAAACTCTAAACACCCGAGAAATTGGAAACTTCTTTTACCGGAACATTCCCGTCGGACGCACCCCAGGCAAGTGCGGCTGCGAACCCAGAGGGGCAGCAGCTCTGAGCCCGAGGCAGCCGGCCCAGGCACAGCAGGAGCCAGAGCTCGGGGAAGGAGCCCCGCCCCTGCCCCACCACACTCCCATTTGCTTATTTTCGTCCTGAGGACACACGTCCAAGGAGAGATCGCTAAGACCGATGTCAGAGGTTCGCCACCTCCACTTTCTTCCAGGACTTCCGTGGTTTCCCGTCCCACATGGGTCTGTGACCCACTTTGAGTTTATTCTTGTAGATGATGCAGGAAAGGGGTCCGGTTTCTCTTTTTTCCTTTGCGGGTCTTCTGGTGATGACATCATAAGTGTATAAATGTGGAATTACTATGCAGTGCAGCCGAAACTAATATAATACTGTGTGCCAGCTACACTTTTAATAAAAAACATTTAAAGTCAAATAAAATAAATGTAATAAGGTTTTTTTAAAAATCCGTAAAACTAGCAGCCATTAAAGGAGCTGGCTCTTGGTGGGGGTGCCAGGGCCCCAGTGCACAGGCACATGAGCAAGGAGGGATGGGGGGTGGTGCCGGGGCTGCCGAGGGGCACCCAGCACCGATGCTGGTGCGGGCCCCACATGGCAGGCATGGGCCCTGGCTCGGATGCAGGCGCACATCCGTGAGTCAGGAGATTCAGGTGCAGAGCGGGTGGCCCAGGGAGGGAACTACGCAGAGTGGGCGGGTGGCTCAGGGTTCACATGGATGGGGCTCCTGGCAGACAGCAAAGGTCACTGAAGGTGTGGTGGATGGGAGGTCCTGGGAGAGTCACGTCAGCAAGTCTCATGGTGGGGGGTGGGGGTGCGGATAAAATTGAAATCTGGCTCCAGAGGGGACGGCAGCCAGCTCAAGTATGACACACCCCCTTCCTGCCCGAGCCGAACTCTGTCTCAGGCGTGTCCTGGGCGTGTCGGGGCGTCCTTGACAGATCTGGTCCCTGTGACCCGCTGGGGGGTGCAGTTCTTCCCTAAGCTCACAGCCACTGAAGTCACGTCACAGTCTGACCCTGTGTCCCCTCTGCACTAAGGCATCAGCATAACGTGCAGATTCGTGGGCTCTCAGGCCCAGGGGCCCCCGGCCCTGCTCCATTGCCACTCCCCCGGCTGAGCAGGGGACCATGAAAGGCCTGTCCTGTCCCCTCCTTGGGAGCCACAGGTGGGTCAGGCATCTTCCTGCCCAGCACACCGTGGCCTTGGGCAGCAGCGGGGCGGAGCTGAGGTGACTGCAGGAAGAGGAGGGCTCTGCAGGGACCAGGGCAGGGAGAGGTGGCGGACTCGGGGCGGAGAGGACCCCATCCAGGGCTGGCTTCTGGGCTCCAGCCAAGAGAGAGACGAGGCCACTATGCTGGCATTGCCTCCGACCACGCCCGGGGCCACGCCCAGCCTGACATGGTCACGTCTTCCCTCAGAAGGATCGGAGTTTTCTTGGCACGTATCTGCACTAAGGGAGGACTGGCAGGCCCTCGCACGCTGTCTGAGGGGCGTCCCTGGTGCCACCCCGCCAGCGTGCAGGGCAGGGACTGGGGACGCAGCAGTGACCCCAGCACACACTGGAGAGAGTGTGGGAGAGACATAATTAAAGGGTCTAGAGCTCGGGGGCTGCAGGGATGGTGTTAACTGCCACGTCTAACCTACATGGCAGCCCTGCCGAGCTTAACCTCTTCCAGCTCTTTGGCTTCATCTCTGATTAATTATTTTTAGAAATAACAGCCAACATCATGGCCTGATAGCAGGCTTAACTAACAAATTGGGAAAATACCGAGAGGCTAAGTGTCTCCAGCAACTTCACTGGGCAGGGGAGCTTGTCCTTCGTGTGGGTTCTCACCCCAGGGACCCCCGCCCTGCCCCTCTGCAGGTCAGCCAGCCGCCACCCTGCCCGGAGGACCACACGCCTTGGGGCGACTTCAGGCGATGCGCAGCGGCCAGCTGGGGGAGTCGCTCTGGCTCCAGGTTAACCCTGGCGTCCTAACCAAGGGTGGGTCCGAGGTCCACCCTGGCGGAAAGGAGGCAGCGTGCATGCTGTCAAATCTGGGAAGTGTCCCGGACCGTCCCAGTGTGAGAGGGGGCTGTGCAAGGCAGGGCTGTGAGGGGCGTCAGAAGGCTGCCCCCGGTCCAGCGGGAGGCCTGGGAACAGAGGCCCCCAGGGAGGACGGTATGAGGACCGGGGTCCCTCAGTGTGTCTGGTCCAAACACACACAGCCATTAGCACAGTTTCACTTCAAGAAGCACCTGCACGTTTCTGAAACTAAGCTTATTCAGGCAGGTGCAGCGCTGAGGCTGCACAGAACTAACCAATTGGTGTCCCCCACGACCCCTGACCCCTGACCCTCAACCTTCACCCTGACTGAAAGCCAGCAGGAGTCCGGGTGCTAAGCTATAGCTCCCTGTTCTTCCCACCCAGCGCCCTCCCCGGGAGCGGCCCTGATTTCTCCACCCAGAGCTCGGTGCGCAGGGCTTGGCCCTGCTCGGGTGGCCCGACAGCCTCTGGCTCAGGGACACTCTCGCCCCCCAGGAGCGACGTATAACCACTGGGTCGCAGTGCGCCCCACCAGTCACTTTATCCCTGAGCGATTCCAGTGCGTGTCGGCACGAGGCCTCTCGCCTCTCACAGGCTGCACGTGGGCGCGGGAGCTGGGCGGGGCTGGCACACGCTAGGTTTTTAGAAAGGCTCCGTGAAGACTCAAGTCCCAGACCAGAAACCCCGTCCTGGGCCAGGACAGGGTGGCGGTTTTCCCGGGGTGCACACAGTTGTGCCACTGCCACCACACCAGTGTTAGAGCATCGGTCACCCCAGAAGTAGCCCGTGCCTATCAGCCATCACTTGCCTCTCCCACCCCTGCAGTCCCCCTGCCCCGGGCAGCCTCCAGCCCACGTTCCATCTGCATGGCTTGACCACCTCAGGCCTGTGGCTTTGCGACTTGCACTCCCCAGAGCGTGTTTTCGAGGCGCCTCCACGGTGCACGTGTACACACACTGTTTCTCCTCATCACGCCCCAGGTTCCATTGTATCGATTTCCGACACCGAGTCTACCCGCGTGGCCGTCGATGGCTTTGGGGTGGTTTCCATCTGGGGCCGCCCTGAGTGGTGCTGCTGCCCGCTGAGCACCGGGGCAAGTTCCAGCGGGGCCAGAAGTTTCTTCCTGTGCAGTGGAGCCGCTGGGTCCCGCGGGGATTCGGTTGACCGCTTGAAGACCTTGCAGACGGTCCTCCACGGTGGCTGCACCACTCACATCCCCCAGCACGGCACAAGGGTGTGACGTCCCCCGTGTCTGCCAGCACTGGTTGCTGTCCCTCGTTTGGGGGTTAGCCTGCTAAAGAGACCCAGTGGTGTTTGACCATGGCTTTGATCTGCATTTCTTGATGGTTAATGATGCCGAACATCTTACTTAGTGCTGTTCTTCCGGAACTTTCCAGATCCCTAAAATAATGTCATTCGTGGGGATGCAAGAACCTGCGGGCATCCCACACTGGAGCGGAGCCCAGTGCCCAGAGCACAGAGCTGCCCTTGTCCCCTCATGTTCCTTACTGTGCAAAACATCCATGACACAGAGGCATGGCCGCCGGCGTCACCCATGTTGAAGCACATGTCTGTCTGCACTGCCTTCCTCTGAAGGCCAAAGGGCAGTCCATGGTGCGTCTACACCCCACATCACCTGACCACTCGCCCAACCACTCACCTGGGCCGCTTCCACGTTTCAGCTGCTGTGAGTGAGGCTGCAGAGTGAGCACAGGTGTCAGACGGGCCCCTCAGACCCTGCGTTCCATCTCTGGCCCAGAGCGGGAGAGTTGAGTCACAAGGCACCTCCTAGTTCAACTTCGAGGCACCCCCAACACTGCTCCACAGCCGGGTCCTTGGAAGAGGGCACTGTCTGGGGGACACTCACTCCTGCGTGGTCTCTGAGTGTGTGAGTACCACGAGCAGAGCACGGTCCCCTGAGTCAGGCCCTGAATCCTTGAATCAGCCAGTCTGCACCCTCCTCTGTGGGCACAGGCCTCCCTGCGGCATTGACCTTGGGTGAGAGATGGAGCCAAAGCAGCTGAGCCTGAAGACCCCCGGGGGCTCCTGCAGCCCAGCTTCCCCCACGAGGGCAGAGCAGGGCTCCTGGTCCCCACCCACGTCCAGCCAGAGGCCCCTCCCTCACGCAGCCTGCAATGGCCCTGGCCACCAAAGCGTTCCGACGGCGCTGCTGTCACAGGTGACACGGAGGGCCTGGGCGGAGCCAGCTCTTGTTAGAGCGAGTGCCCAGGAGAACCAGCACAGTGCAGGAGCCACGCCTTCTTCCAGGGCATTTCCCACGGAAGCCGCAGCCGGCACGCCCTTGTCCCTCCTTCTTCTGCCCACTGACCAACCCAGTTTCCTCCCAGTCCACCCAGGGCCTCTTCTAAAGTGACCCCAGTCCCCAGGCCAGGATCACAGCCGGGCCATGGCACATGAGAGCAGCCTGGCCACCTGGCCCCAGAGCGGAATCTCGGCCACGTCCCTGCAGCTCCGGTAGCCTGGCTGGTCCTGGCCGTCAGCCACTGATTGGAGCACAATGGCTCCATCTCTGAACAGCAACAGTGGCCAGTGGAGGGACGGAGGGACGGAGGTGAGGCAGGGACACGCCAGGCCCCTGGAGAAGGGCAGCTGAGTTCTATCTTCGCTCTGCCCTAGGGGCCCTGGGACTTCAGGGAGGGTGTCTCCACCACCCCCACCCCCGCCTCCCGACGTGAGGGATGGGATCGGCTACACAGGGCCCAAGGGCCTTTCCAGGGTGAAAGTACAGGGTGCCAGAAGTTCAGATCTTATAGGAACGCAGGGACCGGGAGAAGAGCGCCGGGGCTGAGGTCGGGCTGCGCAAATGGCCTGAAGGGGCCCGGGCCTGGTGTCAGCAGAGAAGTCTGGGGGCCTGGGTGGGGTCGCAGGGCGTTTCCCCAGCTCTGGGGCGATTCAGGGTTTGTTCTCAGCTCCTGGAGGTGACCGCTGGGGGCTTTTGGCACATTACTCAGAGGTGAACGCTGGCCCTCGTGTGGAAGAGGCTTACTCAGGCTGCGGCGCAGAGGGTGCTGGCTCGGACGATGGGGCGGACGGGGTGCCGACCAGGGAGACAACAGGGCTGATGGGCTAGATGTGAGGTGTTGGGCAAAAGGGGGAACTGAGGGAGACCCCTGGTTGGGCTCCAGCTGGGCAGACCGGGTGCAGTTTGCTGAGCTGGGAGCACGAGGGGATGAGCCTGACTGGGGAGACAGATTCTTCTCTTCTGTTCTGTGAGCAGGACCACGGGTCGGGGACCGACCCCTCCTCCACAGGAGAGAGTGGCCGGAGGTATCTGTCAGAAAGCAGGGGTGTAACCCATGGAAGCCGGACCTGTGACCCTGGAGCTCGGGGGAGAAACGGGGCTGAAGACAACACTGGGTGAGGGGGACCGGCCCCGACCACCCGGCCGCAGATCTGTGCTGGGACTCCACACCCGGGCGATGCTGGCAGGAGAGAGAGGCGGGACCACCGTGCCCGACAGGTCAGGGAGCAGCAGGATGCCCCCAACGGCAGCAGGAAGACATCAGCGTGAACTGACTGCCGTACAGCGGCAAGCGTGGGCGGGACGGGGCCTTAAAAACCATGCTGTGCTGAGGCGAGAAGAGGACCACAGAAGAAGGCATGGACTCTGAGTGTGACTCTGAGTGTGACTCTGAGTGTGACTGTGTGTGACTCACACCCATGGCTTGTGCGCATCACACACGGGATTATCATACCCTTGATTACACCCACGGCATGTAACCATTACCCCCACCTATGATGCACATCTTTATTTTCCCTCAAAAATTTGGGTGGAGAAGTGTGCATCACACACAGCGAAAGTCAGGTACCTCGATGTAAAATTCAGTAAAATTCTGTAAAATTCAAAAGAGCCTCTGCCGCGCATGGTCCACGGCCGATACGCCCCGGCAAACACTCCCTGAGAGCCGCGAGGGAGTGAAGGGCCCACACTCAGGAGAGCGACTGTCCCGACCCTCAGGAGTCCCGGTGCCCGCAGCGTCAGAGGCGAGGTGACGCCTACTTGCTTAGGCTCAGCGGCGGCCTCCGGGGCCCGCCGTGTCGGCACCCTGCACGCTTGGCACCAACACACGCCTGCTTCTACGTGTCTGATACACTTCTGGTTTTCTTCCCCAGAGTAGATGAAGTAACAGGGCAGACGGCTGATGCCGTGCCCGGCGTCATCGCAGGGAAGTTAGCGAGGGGGGGCCGTCCACACAGACGCGGACAGAGGAGGGCCTTCCTAGGTGGGTGACCGGGACAGATGCCCCCCCACCAGGCCCGTGGGTCCCGCAGTGCGGTCTGCGATCCACAGGTCCGCTCCTGCCACACCTCCATGTGCTCAGGCCGCTCGGCGGCGGGGGACCTGTGTCCTTAATACAAGGTCATCTGTGGGTGACAAACTACAGAAAGTCTTTTTCTTTTTTTTGGTTATTTAAATCCAGTATTTCCCCCCCCGAAAGCCGCTCAATCCCTGTACTAGAAACACATCTTCCTCACAGGAACCAGCTGAGTCTCGGGCCTCGTGGAGTGTAAGTAATTATGTGGTCACGGTATTTTTGTCTCTGAAAATCTCTGAAATGCTAATATGTGTTGTGACATTTTTCATCGCAGCAGAGGAGAAAACAGTCGCAGATGAGAACAGGAAAGGCCGCGTCCCCAGACGGCTGGGCTGGGGCTGTGGGGGCCGCTTTCCGTCCGCGGGCTTCTCTAATGATGCTGCGAGCCAGGGCCCCGGCTCTGGCCCCTCCCCGACTTGTTCTGTCACTCGAGGTTGTGGGGGGAAGAGGCACTGCCCAGCTGTTCGGCGGCAGGACAAACGTGAAATTTCAGCTGTCCAGTGGCCAGGGAAGCACGGGACAGGTGGTGAATGGCTTCCTGGGCAGATGGCCCTTCTTGCTCGTCCTACTGGGTGCGCGTTTGCTCGGCCCATGGCTGGGACTCTCCCTCAGGCCCTACCTTTTTCTCCTGAATGCCTACGAGACGGTGGGCGAAGGTGTGAAAGCCACTGCCACCGTTCTCCCAGCGAGTCACCTCGTGTGTGTCCTCAGATGGGGCAAATGCCGGTGTGTAGCCATCACTGCCCTCCCACCGGCAGGGCTGCCTCACATCTGTGCCCACCCAGCATCCGTGCCCACCTCACATCCTGGCCCGCGCCCACGCCTGCGCCCTCCCCGCACCCAGGCTGTGACCCCTGTGGACCATCCAGACACAGGCCAGGGCCTTGCTCAGAGATCGGCGAGCCATCCGGGCTCTGCGGCAAACGCCCCTGCAGGTCTTCCCTTCTCCCCTCCATGACCATCACGTTCTCCTCACACACCGGGCAGTGCACAGGGGGCAGGTACGTGTTGACCCCCGGAGCGCTACTTCTTGGACCTACGGTTCCAAAGCTTAAAGGAACGGCCGGAACTGAGGGAGACCATGGCTGAAACCTGCTCCAGGACAAGGCAGGGGAGGCCCTGGCTGCCACCATCCCCCTCGGCCTCTCTCCCACTCCAGCCCACACCTGCAGGTGACCCTGCTGCACCCCCTCCCGCCACCACACCTCTGGTTCGAGAGCGACCTGTGAGAAGGAGGGAGGGAGGGCACGTGCGTGAACAGACCGAGGCGAGCTGAAGGCCGGCAGCACCAGGAGCACCTGGGGCCTTCAGAGGAACAGCAGCAAGGACGGACTCGGTTACAGGGGCCGGCGACACCGTGACAGAGAAAACTCACCTTATGAGCAGGTGCCACATTCCTCGAACACGGATATTCTCTTACACTCTGAATCACGGAAAGGCGTTAGCATGACCTGTGGCCGATCTTCCCAGCACAGAGCCTGTTTCTGTCGAAGCCCTTCGGTGACGGGCTCACTGACCCTCCCTGGTGATGGCAGCCGTTCACGCACTGATACAGGCCCCTCGGTTTAAGCGGAATTCTAGAATGTGCACTGGGGCTTCCAGTCAGGGGCCCCGCTGACACTGTGGGCCAGCTCACTCTTTACCCCGGGGGGCTCTCCTGGGCACAGTGGGACTCCGGTCTCTCCCCACTAGAGCTAGACCCCAGTAGCAACCCCCTAAAATGTCTCTGGCCGTTGCCAAATATGCACTGGGGCGAAACTGCCCGCAGCTGGGAACCATGACACTAAACCACGGGGGACCTGAGGTTGCCGGGCTGTTCAGCACAGACAGGAGCGTCCACCTACAGGCTCGTTGAGGCTTGCACACCCGCGTGAAATCGGTGCGGGTGTGGGGAGAATTCCCTGGGGAGCTGCTTTTCCGTGGTCTGCGCTGACACCACCACCCAGTGTCCGCCCCCTCCCCTGCCCGAGCCCCCTCGCTGTCTCCCCCATCCATCTGCTGGAGCCCACCCACACTGGGGGATCAGGGACTCCCCAGCAGGCTGCCAGAAGCCCTGCTGGGGATGCTCCTCCTGAGAGTCGATCTTCAACCGACTGCTTCAAAGCGGCCCTGACAGACTCAGCGTCCCCCCTCGGTCCCCTCCAAGCCCTGGTTTTCAGAAATCTCAAGAGAAGTTCTGCAGAGCTTTTGGCCGTGAACCTGGCCCGTCTCAGGCACACGCCTTCTGCTGAGGTCAAACAGGGACAGCCAGGAAGACACTATGGGAGGCCGCATCGCCCACAGGCCCCTCACCGGGGACACCAGCAGCAGCCCTTCACCACAGACACCTGAGACGGGCCACCGGGCTGGGTCACTGTCCAGACTCAGCCTCCGGCCTGTATTTCAACGTCAACCCTGTGCCTCTACAGTGAGGCAAATGGACCACGGCCAACACCAGGAAGGCAATTTCAGAAGCGGCCTTTGGAGCCCGCCCCTCTCGTCGCCCTGACAGCGTCTGGGCAGTTGTCGGAGACGGACAATGCTGCCACCCGTCTCCTCTCTACCTGGATGCACGTTCCGGCGAATGTGATTACAGAGCCTCAGCACCAACGTGGAGAGATGCCCAATTAGGGTGTCACTTTATAAATCCTGTGGAGACACGCAAGGGGAAGCCACCCCTGGGCTCCATGGTGCTTGGTTCTTCCTAAGATTAATTTTCTTGAAAAACAGTGAGTCATCCTTCATCAACACCAACGGATTGATGGATCTGAACTGAAATCCTGACACGGTTGTAAATTACGCTCCACGCAAGAGGTTATCTCTGCGGCTCATTCATCTCCCCGTCACGCCCTGAATGCACGTGCAAGAACGTGCGGAAATGGGGGAAAGATTTTGTTCTTGAGAATACAGTGTTCTACTGACCAGCTAATTCATCAGCCCCACAGACAAACGTGGAAGCCAGAGGGCCGGTGTAGGGAAGGCACGCCAGATTTACCTGAAACAAGGTGAGCGGGCCGAAACACGCCCCATGCTGGAAGCACCTGGGTCGCTTCTCTTTCTACCACAAAAGCACAACTACAGGCATCTGGCAATGTTTCCTATGGCTGGGAACCGAGGAACTGACGGTTCTAATACTGGAACTGGCGTGCCGGCATTAACCCCGGGGTCAAATGAGCACTCGAACTCTGCAGGGCTTCTGCTCGAGTCTCAGCGCATCGCACAAAACGCCAAAACTAAAGTGACAGAACTAGCCCACAAGCCTTGAGTCCTTGCTAAATGTCATGCCCAGTTAACGAGGCCTTCGCTGTGTGTCAGGGAGAGACTCAAACATGCATTCTCAGGGACGGCTTGGACATGTGACACACTGGTTAGAGTCCACAGACACCGGTGGGCAGCAGTGAACACGTGGACCACGGAATCGCCACCATCCAGGGCCCGGGCGTCCCTCCTCCCTCTTGACCCCTAGTGCCCGGCTCCGCCCAGGACGTCAGGACATCCTCCAGCCCCTGTGGCACCCTGAGGACTGCCAGAGAGCACACCCACGGCGCGAGGACTCAGTCACCTCCGTGGCCATCTGTCCTCTGTGACCACAGGCTCCTGTGGGCTTCCACAGGGGCCCTGCCCAGCCGAGGGGCCCAGCTGACAGGCCCAGGTGGGTGTTGCCAGGTGGATGGCTCAGAGAGCGCCACCCGAGACCCACAGCGCACGTCTCAGTCTTGTATTGGCCAAGATCACCATCTGTCTTCTAGCATGTCACCTTTGCTTCCCCCACACTCCGTGTGAAAGAACCGCTAACTCTCCGGGGCCGTCCTACTGTGCCCCCACCTCACACGTCAATAAGGGAAGCTTTGACTTCACTCTCTGGCAGAAAATGCCCCACGGACTCAAGGAGCCCCTGGGTGTGGGCTGACATCGCTCACTGGCTCCCGCCCGCCCCGCACCGCCCCCAGAGCCCGCCTGGCCAGGCACCTGCGGCTGGTTGGTCCCTCCTCATCCCCCACACGGTGGATTCGGGAACGGCTCAGGCTGTGAGAGCCCGCTCTCACTTACCAGAGAAGGGGGTGGTCCACAGGGGTACTTTGATGGGCGCCAACGTCAGGAAGTGGCAGGGAAGTTCGCAGGAGGGGGACAGGCCCCCACGTCCCTCGGGGTCCACGGAGACCATGGCTGCGGCAGCGGTGGCAATGGCGATGGCGGGGCTGCTGCTGACAGGCTTAAGGCTATTGTGGCAACCACCTGCAGGAGACGGACACAAGGGTCAGTATGGGGACACCCAGGGCCACAGGAGATGATGCTACTTTGTCATGTGACGCACGAGCACAGGGAACAAGGGGTGCATGGAGCTAACCCCCGTTCTCGGACATGCAGACCATGTGCTGCTCTCCCAGAGATAAGTGTGATGAGCTTCCTAATGTCGAGGGTGCGCAGACCATGTGCCCCCGTGTGATGGTCAGCAGGTCACAGCACCGACTGCCACCTGTCCCCTAAAGAGACAGATCTGGGCTGCAGGGCACGTGCACGCTGTTCGGAGTCAGAGATGAAGCAGAGAGTGTGGGGGTGCAGGGGCTACCGAGGGCCCAGGAAGGAGGCGAGCAGTGTGGGAGGGGCCAGGGGAGGGGCTGTGCTCAGGCAGACAGGGCCCCCGAAGCTGTGGCTGCCACCTGACTGGCCACCGCAGGGGGGAACCCAACACCCAGCTTAGCTCCTGGTAAGGGCTCAGGCTCCACGCACAGATTCCAGCTGGGACTTTTGGGCATTATTAGAAGAATTTGGAAGTCTGCATTTGTCCCTAAAGTTTCTGTGAAACTTTAAAAAATGGAATCCTCAGCCCCTGAAATAATGGTGGTTTCTGAGAAATATTTTGTAGATACCAGCTTATATTGACAGTGGAAATCTCCTCTGCCCAGCTCTGGAAAACAATTTGGAATTTTTTTTGTTTTAATCTTAACATGGCATTTCCCTTCCTGCGACTCATCCACCTGCCCAGTGCCTTCAGGGGGAGGTTTGGGCTGAGAAACTAAAATTGTTGGAAAAGGCACACAGTTGTCTGCAGGGGCTGCGTCCGCTCGGCGACATTTCCGACTGCAGCCGGTCCCACCGCATCGGGAGGAACGCTCGGAGCCTGGGATGACTCCCAGTGTGCGCGGTAAATAAGCAGAACCCTAAACCATCTGTCTGTCTACACTGTGTGGCCATTCGGCCAACACCGCTTCCTCTGGTCGGCTGGAGGCCAAGCACGTTTAGCTCACGGGGACAGAGCGCAGCTCAGAGAAGGCCGCCCTCAGGAGCAAGCCTGCCGGTGGGGACACGCAGTCAGCACTGTCCTCGTCGGTTTGCTTTATGTGAAGGCCGATGCGCCGCGGAGGAAATTAAAGTGGGGGAGGGGGCTGGGAAGCGGCAGGTGGGCTTCAGCACCCATGGGAGTTGTCGGGAAGCCCTTGTCATGAGATGTCACAAAACAAACACGTCCTGTTATCATCAAATGGCCTTCCTAGGTCCATCAGTGAATCGGAGCCCAGGATCGCAGGCCAGGGACCGGCCGCACCAACTCGCCCCATTCGCCCAACCAGCCCCGTTGTCACCGGTGTTGTCTATTATAAAAACCACGACCTACACAACTGGGTGCGAAAATGTTAATTTTGACCTTCATTGTCCCAGAACGGATGTCCAGGGTCAAACAGCGTGGCCATTTGGGGTGTGAGTCGACCAGTGTGGTAACTGTGTGAACATCAGCCCGGAAAACAAACAGGTCTGTTTGACCCTGGCCTCTCTCCCTCCGCAATGTCTGCACAAGCGTCATTTCTCTGCGGGTGTCCTTGCGGGGCTCCACCCACTCGCACACCCTCCTCGGACATGTCCGCGGTGCGCCCCGTGGCTAGAGTTCCCTAGCCCGAGCCCTGGGGGACCACTGCCCAGAGAATCCCTTTAACGAACTTCACTTCCTGTTCCAAACGGGGGGTCACCGATAAATGAGACACTATCGGTGTTTTCAGAGAAGCGGCCGAGAAGGTAGAGGCTGCCTTGTAAATGGAAGTGCGGGGACAGCTTTATCCCCATGTGACGATTTTGTTGTCAAAAGTGATGTGTCAACTAAAAAGGAAAATGAGGAAGCAAACGTATCTGCCTGTTAAAGAACAACACACGGGAAGAGTTTTTGACTCTTGAATTCATTCGGTTATAAATATAAATGCGCACTCCCCAGTGCGTTCACAAAATCAATGGAATATTATCAGGGGACATGGAAAGTCAATAACCAATATTGACAAGTATTTTTGCAACAGGTGGGTGCGCTGGAAGGGGTCATGGAGTGCCGAGTGCTGACCCTAGAACCAGGCACCAGGGGTGGGAGCAGGGCCTCCGGCCCACAGAGAGTGCACGGGAGCTCACACACGTGTGCATGCTGTCAGGGGCTGCATGCACGCCAGGGGAATGGGGAACTCCCACTCTGGGTGTGCAAGAATAAAACAGGGGTCCGATGTTTTCCTGACCGTTCTCCTTCCTGCCTGCCCCCCACCACCCCGAGGTCAGGCATCTACCCAGCACCTCTGCACGCTTGACTGCACACGCTTGGGAGAGAAAGACAATACCGGGAAGCGCCGATGCAGACAGACGGACGCCGCAGGTACCGCAGAGCTGAAGGCCGCCCTGGGATGCCAGCTGCTCCCCGAGAGGGCCTCTCCAGCTGACTCTCGGAAGAGGCGCGGGTGCTCAGTAAGCTGCTGGCTGATAAATAATTACCATAACTTGCTTTCCCCAAAGGGCTGCGAGAATCCCTGAGTTCAGTAAATAACAGTGAGATAAGATAGGTCCAGCCAAAAAAAACTGCTAAGCCAGCTAAGAGATAAGCCAGAGATGCTATCCCACCAGGATTACTTATAAAAATCAATGTTTCAAGCAAAACAGTAATTAACGATGCGCTTGCCTTAGAGAAGGCAGCTGGCCACCACCGCCGAAGCCCCTGCATGCCCCTCGCTGACCTTCATAGTTGTTGACCATCACCATCCCCCTCCTGTGACCACCCAACCTGTCGAGAGCTGTCTGCGTGTTCTGTCCTGAGGAACCCCCGATAGCCACATGTCCCCACGTGCTGCCGAAGACGGCAGGTTCAGGGAGGTTTACCGAACTCCAAGGAGGCCTGTGGACAAGGACAGTGCCAGGACTCTGCAGGCGGGCCCCACCCGTCCAGAGCTCCTGGGCCTCCGGAGCGTCTGGGAGTCTCTCTGCTTTGGCACCCAGCTGGGGCCCTGTACACAGGGGCGTCTGCCAGTGGCTGGCAGGCTGACTTGTGTAACCCCCACTGGTCTCAGCAGCATGGCAGGCAGGGGGTGGGGAAGGGAGGGGAGGGCAGAAAGGGGCTTACGTCACCTGCAGTGCTCACAGGCACCCGGGTGACAATGGACACCCTCCTACAACTGGAACCCAGGCAGAGCCCCAATTTGCTTTTCTCAGGATTCATCAGAGAAGAAGAAAGACAGAGGTTGATGGCCATGGGGACTGGGACAGTGGGACACTCAGGGGCTCTAGGACCTTCTAGGATGAGGCTGAGCGTGGTGCAAATTCAAGAGTGCCACTCAGAGTTCCCACTCCGGGTCCCCGCTCAGGGTGTTGCTTGGTAGCTGGGGGTTCTGCCTGTCCCCACTCCCTCTGCCCCGGGCAGGCCCCAGAGGACAGCCCAGAGGGTCACTTCTGCGCTGTGCAGAGGACTAGCCAAGGAGATGGTGCTGGGAGCACCCTCGCCCGGGCCCAGGCCCCTGTGCTGAGCCCAGGGATGCTGTGGCACTGGGGAGTCACCACACACTCAGGTGAGTTGACGATGTAGATCAGATACTCAACATTGGCATCTGCATCCTTTCAAAGGACAGAGGAGAACTCTGCAGGTCGGAGTGTCTGGGGTTGCCCTGGGGAGGGGAGGGCCTCGGGGCCTGGGGTCAGCCGAGGAGGGTGTGGGGCCAACAACAGGGCGGCGGGAGGGGCTCCTGCTGCAGCGGAGACCTCGCCTGACGCACGCACCCTGCTGAGCCACAGATTCAAAAATGCAAACCATGGCTGGTTCCCTGTGTCCACTAAGCAAGACGTCTCGGCTCCGGCAGAAGCCGCGTGGGCGACGTGTCCACCGGCTGGAAGTTGTCTCAGCAGAAGCCGCGGTGCCCAGGATGGGGACGTGGGACGGGGAAACCCAGCATGCTTGAGTGGTCTTTCGGGAGACTAGCGAGGGGTCCTCCTGTCTAAGGGACCACCCGACGCAGGTCACCACCCGTGCATTTGAACATTGCTGAACAAGGTGACACCCAGTGCTGGCCTGCCACTCTGAGTGTCTGTGCTTCCAGCTGTTTCCAGGAAGAAACACTGAGTCCTGGTCTCGTTAGTTTCCCGTGGGCTGGGCTGTTGTGTGTGTTGGGGTTGGGCTCCCTCCGACGTGGCCAGCCTCCCTCGGGTTGTCATCTCTGCCGCCGGACACGTGTAAAAAGCCCACCTGGGAGAGACGTGGGTGACCCTGGCCTGGCTCCACACCCAAGCCCTGTCTGTGAACTGTGTCCACTCACGAAGGAGGCAGCCCTCAGCCCATCCCCCACCATCTGTGACACAGTCCTAGGTGGGGACAGACCAAATTGCTCAGGACAGTGCTCTCTGGGGATGCTCGCTGTGAGGCGAGGTGGGCGGTGCCACCTCGGCTGGACCCTGAGGACCCAGGGATAAGCTTGCACAGACGAAGCAAAAGACCTGCCTGCAAGGCCTGCCGACGCCCAGCGCCACGGCCAGGCCGCCCCCTGCCCAGATGCAGCGTGGGGGGGAGCCGCCGTCAGGCATCACCGTGCGGAAAGGGGTGGCCCAACCCCGTTACCACCTTGTTGGCATCACGGGCAGACGAGGACTGCAGCAGCGGTGGCAGACACTCCCGTTTTCAACGGCACAAGGAGAGAAGCCCTTGCCTGCATTTTATGCTTTTTTCTGACTATAAAAGTAATACACGCTCGTTAACACTAGAAAATAAAATCTATCATAGAGTTGGAAACAAGAGCACCCCTCACCCCCCAGCCAGGAATGGCCGCAGCAGCAGCTGCTCGGCGGGCGTCTTTCCAAATGCCACCAGGGTGCGTCGAGAGTGCGAGGGTATGTCCGGTGCTCGGGGAATTTGGACTGTTCCATCCAGACAGGGTGTCACTGCTTTTATAAAGCGAAGTAAGAGCATTTGCTTTTGTCTAAATAATCTCCCACGTGTGATTTTACCTGAAGTCAGACCGTTCATGTTTAGTGGCGATGGTCACAGGTCACCTGACCAGTCCTCTCGTCAGGAACATCTGCGGTTTCGTTTTCCCCTGGGGACAGCAGGGAGCCACATGCGACCGACTCGGACGGAGGGCCACCGAGTGAGATTCTATTCCCACTGCATGGACCCGCAGGCCACATGTCACGGCCCGTCACACTCCTTCAAACAGTCACGTGAGAACAGACGCACTCTGCTCACAACCACAAACAGTGAGCAGGGCCAAGGGTTTCTGAAAGGCTATGCTAATTCAATAGAATATTATATTTGCTGGTTTAGATCTGCATTTCCTGAATTACTTGTGAGTAAACCACACTGCGCATAATAATCATAATTACAAATAATTTATAATTTTCTGTGAGTCATCTGTTCATGTGTGTTTTATTATGGTATTAGAATATTGTCCTCCATAACAACTCTTTTAAAACTTATTACATTAAATCATATGTAGATTACTACGTCAGTACCTCACTTGAAAAACTGGTGTAACTTTAGAATGAAAGTCCAATCCCTCTTATAAATTTTTTTAAAGTGCGTATTTGTTTATCTCAGGAGTATTTGCCACAGGCAACACTTTTAAATGACTTTCTTACTTATCAAGAAAGCAGCACACGTAGCATTTGTGTCAGATCCGTGAATCGGTCTGAGAGGAGCTGAACCCCACCGGGCTCCATTTCCTTTCCAAGCCCGTCGTCACGAGTGTCTCCAGTTGAGAAATAATTCAGCAGGCTCTCAGTTTCCTTGTCGAACCTTCAAACAGAGCGAGGGGGATCGCTGCGTCCGGGGACTCGGTCACTGTCTGCGCCGGGCGAGGTGGCCATGCTCCCGCCGCAGCGTCCGGGTGGGCGTTCATGCACGGGAAATACGCCAGCTTCTGCATGTCTGTGTCTTACCACCCGTTTTGCCAACCTGTCCCTTAAATTCTGAGAGTTATTAAGTTGAAGGTCATGACTTTTTAAAACTAAGAGCTACAAACATCACGTGGCTTTTCCTATTTGTGTTTCGTTTCCTGTTGTGTGGGCTGAAACTTCCAGCCAGCGGTCACGTGGGAGAGAAACACCGAGCGGTTTCCATGCAGCGACCCTGGCGAGGCAGACTTTGACACATTCCATGTGTCACATGCAGGGTCACCTCCTGTGGTCAGTGTGACAGCAGTCCATGTGTCACAGTGCACAGTCACCCTCTGTAGTCAGTGTGACAGCAGTCCATGTGTCACAGTGCAGGGTCACCTCCTGTAGTCAGTGTGACATCAGAACATGTGTCATGTGCAGGGTCACCTCCTGTAGTCAGTGTGACATCAGAACATGTGTCATGTGCAGGGTCACCTCCTGTAGTCACTGTGACATCAGTCCATGTGTCATAGTGCAGGGTCACCTCCTGTGGTCAGTGTGACAACAGTCCATGTGTCACAGTGCACAGTCACCCTCTGTAGTCAGTGTGACAGCAGTCCATGTGTCACAGTGCAGGGTCACCCTCTGTAGTCAGTGTGACATCAGGCCACCATTTAAGGAAAGAGCGCATTTCTTCTTATTCAGCCCACTTATCGCTGTCAATGCGTTTCTTATTTTCATACCATTTCTGCACCATGAGAGGTGCGCCCGCCGCTGAATCCCACGGGTGTCACTGTGTCACAGTCCCTGCTACATCATCAGCAACACTTCGACGGTCATCACAACTCCCTTCACAAGTGAAATCTGAGCACATGACCAACTCGTTCTGGTTTTTTCCTGTTTTTTAAAAACACCAGGAACGTGGGTAAACCCCTTCACAAGGGTTCTCCTCAGAGGTGGGAGAGTTTGCCAGTGGCACCAGAGGAGGGTCAGGGTGCGGAGGAGGGGGACAGGGAGAACAGGGCACTGCGCACAAGCCCAGGCAGAACGGGCGGAGGTGGTGGGTGTTTGGGGCACCAGCGCCCCGCCTCCATCCAAGCGGAACAGCTCACCCCCCCCAGGAAACAGCTCATCTCATCATAACTAAGAAATTTACGAATGTCGAGCAGAGATGTCTCCGTGTAACGTGTTTTTTCCTGACCATGGGTGAGGAAAGCGTTTCGATCAATCTAACTCCTTGTTGAGTTTAGAACTGTGAACGCCTGCCTCCGTTTTGAGCGTGTGCTTCCTCCAGCTCACTTCTACTGCTGGACGTGCACACGAACCGACACAGCTCCCATGCTTACGGAGTTCACACTGCTGTCCCTCGGGCTTTCGATGTGCTTCCTAGCACAGCCGCTCACACTTGGGCACACTCCAGGCTGGGCTCTCCTATAAAAGGCCTCGGTTGGTGCCTGCCAGTCTGTAAATGTCCAGGCTGCTGGGCGCCACTGGGTGGTCCATCTTCACTTTCAGCCTCACTGCCTCGTGGCCAGTGAGGGCCCCTCAGCTGCTCTGTAATTTTTTTGACATGTGCCTCATGGCATTATTTTTTACCCTTTTGTCCTTTAATTGTCATTATGGACACTTCCAACAGTAACATCACAGAGAGTCGTGCAATGAGCCCCGCGTCCTCGCCCACCACCTGCCACCGTCACCAGCTGGAGCTCAGGCACGTCCTGTCACTGGCCTCCCACGCCCAGCCCCTCGCCGGACTCAGGTGCGCTGCGACATACCTCTACCTTGACCTCCTGGGCTTCAGCAGCTGTCCGCAAAGCTTCAGGGCTCTTTTAAAGAGTGGCCTGAGCCCAGGGCTCTTGCCACACCCGCCAACCGGCAAAACTAACAGGAAGTCCCTGACAGCGTGCAGCACGCAGCAGCGCCGGGCCTCTCCAGCCTTCCCTTTCTTCTTTCAGAGCAGAGTCAGGTGAGATTCACACGTTTTCCTGGGTGTGTCTCTTCAGTCTCTCTTTAAAAAAGAAGTTGGGTGTATCCAGGTAAAATTTACATCCAGCGAAATTTGCTCTTTCTGGGTATCCAGCGCTCCGACTTTCAACAAGCACGAACAGTCACGTACCCACCACGATCAGGTAGCTGTCCACAGCCCAACCCTCCCCCTCCTTCCCCATCATCGGGGGCCCCCGAAGCCCCACCCCTGGAAGCCACCGGGCAGTGTTTGGTCTTCGGTCACGGGCAGGCACCCACACGACAGGGATGTTTGTACGGGACCATCGCACTAACCTCCACACCTTCCAGATCCGCCCGCTCGCTGGGCGTGCCCCGGTCCGCTCCGGGTTTGCACGTGCTCACCCTGGTCGGCCCTCACCAGGTAACGGGCATTCCGATCGTCCCGGTGCTGTTGCTCACGCAGAGAACCACTGCCAGCATCTGCGCGCGGGCCCTTGGACAGCCGTGTCTATTTTTCCTGGGCAAACACATGGAGTGCAGGATGGGGTGTGCCTGTAAGAGACTGCCACGCTGACCCCAAAGTGACCGTGACATGTTGCGTTCCCGCCTGTCAGCTCTGCACGTGTCGGCTGCGTCCTGCGTCGCTGCAGGTGCAGCCTCTGTGACAGGTATGCGGGGCTTGCGGGACAGGTTAGGTTGGCACCCTCCGACGACAGATGATCCTGAGTGCACCTTCATGAACTCCCCTGCTGTCCGTATCCCTCTGTTGGTGGTGTGTCCGGTCCCGTGTTTTGCCCATTTTTGTTGGGTTGTTTTCTTATTTTTGACTTGTGAGAGTCTTTGTATACTCTGGAGACCAGACCTTTATTAAATATGTGTTTTGCAAATATTTTCATACTTGGCTTTTCTTTTCATTTAATTAGAAGTCCTTTCTGAGAACAACAGTATTTAATGCTGATGAAGACTAATTTATTGGTGCATTTTCTTTTGTGGTTCATGATTTTGGCATCGTGTCTAAGAAACCTTTGCCTAATTCAGGATCACAAGTTCTTCTTTTATGTTTCCTTCCAGAGGTTCTGGGGTTTTGTTTTACAATCTCATCTATAATCTACCTTGAGTTCATTTCTGTGTAGGATACAAGGCATTGGTCAAGGTTCGTTTGTTTATCTCAAAGGCGAGTGCTCGATTGCTTCCAAACCATTTATTTATTGGAAAGGAATCGCCCTCACGCGTTTGTCAAAAATCGACTGATCGCGCATGTGAGTGCCTCTTTCTAGAAGGTCTATTATTATTTCCATCGATCTTCGCGCTCACGCTCTTGCCAACTCCAGGACGCCTGTGTCCCTGCAGCTCTCTCACCGTGTCCCAGCACGTGTTTATGAGTCCTCCGCACAGGTCTGTTTTTCAGACGCGGTGGGGACTCTACTTCCTGTGGCTTCCCATACCAATCACAGGGCTTGCTTGTCAGTCAGTGTCTGCGGCACTGGGGTTTTATCTGGGGTTTCCTGGAATCCACGGCCACGCTCAGCGTCACGGGGTCTCTCTACCCACCAGCACCCGGGTGCTCTCTATTTGTTAACGGCTGGTTTCTGCAGTCGATGTGCTCATTTTCTGGGCCCGTGTCTTGTTAGCGGTAGATGTTTTGTGTTTTTGGTGCTCCACGGCACCACGACCGAATTTTCATTCCCGGTTGTTCACCAGAGCAGCCCAGGGACGCAGCAGAGCGGCCCACGGCCCTCGCCTGCCAGGACTAGCGGCGGTCCACACGGCCTCGTTTGGTCTGCACAGAGAGACGTTTTGTTTGCTCCCCCCAGTCTGGGTGCTCTTTGAGCTCCCCCCCCCCACCCCCGCTGCGTGGGTTAGGCCTTCCCGCACACGCCGCCGTGTTCTCCGTCTCGGAAGACAGCGGGAGTCCCCAGTGAGCATGCTTTCACCCACAGCTCCATTGCAGACGCCCCTCGTGTGTCGGATGACGCCCCCCTTAGTTCTGAGGGGAATAAGGGGGCTGTGTTTTTTTCAATCTGAGCAGATTTGGGGTTTGACAAATGTATTTTCTGCATCTGTTGAAAGGATCGTATTGTTTTTCTTCTTCATCGTTTCGATAAGGTGAGTAACAGATTTTCTAAAGCCGAACTGGCATCGCATTCCCAGCAAGGGCCCCGCGTGGCCCTGATGTGCTACAAATTTTGTACATTGCTAATCTCGTGCTGAGGATTTTTGCCTCTATGTCTGTGAAGTATGTCGGTCTGTAATCATGGTTTTTGTAACACCGCTCTGGTTCTTGTGTCTGAGGAATGCTGCTGTAACAAAAGAACTCGAACTCAGGGACGATGCTCCTGCTTCTATTTTCTGAAGGTGTCTACTTCTCTGTGGTGTGGGCTCCTCCTTGGGTGGTCGGGAGAAGGCGGGGAAGCTGTCGGGCGGGCGTGCTCCCTGTCAGAAGGAGTGATCTCGAATCCCAGGCTCCCGGCAGACAGAGCACAGGGCCTGCTTCCTGTGTCTTCCTGCGTGGGCGACAGGGGGCTGGGACCGGCTGAGTGATGGTGTCTTCCAGGCCGTTCCCTCCATTGCCCCGAAGCCACTGACGTGCTCTTCCTTTTGTGTTTCCAGTGCTGAGCTCTACGGGGTGGCTTCTCCTCCTTCTGGGCTTCGTCATCTGCGGTGCCTTTTTCCTTCTTATATTCCAGGGCGGTTTCGGTTGTGCTGGTCCTTCTTTAAAAAGAAACAAGAAAAAAAAGCTTGTGGTTTTCTTAATTTTCTTTATATTTCTCTAGTTTTAGGTTCTTTGATTTCCGCTCTTACCTTCGCCGTTTCCTCCCTTCCGCTTCCTACAGGTTAATTAGCCCTCATTTCCTGCTTTCTTAAGGTGGAAGCTTGGGTGGTTGATTTGAGAACTTTCTCGGTTTTTGCTTCTTTTTTTTGGTGAGAACATTTGAGACCTAGTTTCTTGGCAGCTTTGGGGTAGATAATAGGGCGCTGTTGGCTCACATGCTGAGATTAGAATCCAGGAAAGTATGCATCTCTTTGACCCACACCCCCCTCCCCCCGCCCCCCGGCAACCGTTCTCCGCTCTTTTAGATCCCACATACAAGTGAAGTCACACGGTATCTGTCCTTCTGCACCTGGCTCATCTCATTGAGTGTAATGCCCTCAAGGTCCACCCGCGTAGTCACAAACGGTAGGGTTCTTCCTATCTCAGGGCCAAAAAATACTCAGTTGCATTATATGCACTGTATCTGCCTCATCCGTTCACTCAGCAGGACACAGGGGTCGCCGGCCACACCTGGCTACGGGCCTGATGCTGCCCCAGTGAACGCAGAAATGCACACAGCTGTCCAAGGTCCCGTTTCCCTTTCCTTTGGATGTGCGCTCGGCAGAGGCATCGCTGAATCACATGGCAGCTCTGTTTTCAATTTTGTGCCGTTTTCCATGATGATTGAACCAATCTACACCCCCAGCAACAGTGCGCGAGGCTCCCTTTTCTCCGTGTCCTCGCCAGCCGCCTGTGAACACCGGTCTCTTCGGCCATGCCCATTCCAGCACGTGGGAGGCGACATCTCCCAGCGGTGTTGACCTACATGTCCGTGAGGACGGGCGGTGCTGAGCTCCTTCTGATGGCCATCTGTCTGTCTTCTTGGGGAAATGTCTACTAAGTTTCTCTGCCCATTTCTTCGATTTTTTCCTTTGTTTGTTTGGGGGTTTTGTTGTTGAGCTGCATGAGCTCTTTACATGTTTTGGATGTTAACCCCTATCGGATGTACAATTTACAAACTCTCTCTCCTGTTCTGCATGTTGCCTTTCATTGTCTCGATTGTCTCCCTTCCGGTGCAGACGCTTTTTAATCTGACGTGATCCCACTTGTCCGTTTGTGCTGTGTTTTGAGTCACAGAATTGTGGCCAAGACCAGTGTCAAGGAGACTTTTCCTTTATGTTCTGTTCTAGCAACTTGATGATTTCAGGTCTGGCGTTTCAGGCTCTCATTCGCTTCGGGCTGAGTTTTGCAAGCAGGGAAAGGCAGGGGTCTGATCTCGATCTTCCACAGTGGTTCTCCAGTCTTCCCAGCACCACTTCTCACAGAAATGACCCCCCACCTTGTTACACACCACCTGGCTGTACAGGCAGGAGTCTCCTTCCAGGCTCTCTCCTATTGGCCTGCGTGTCTGTGCCTCAGCCGGTGCCACGCTGTTTTGGCTGTGATGGCTTTGTCGTATAGTTTGAATCAGGGAGTGTGATGCCTCTGGCTTTGTTATTTCTCGGGGTGGCTCTTCAGGATCATTTACAGTTCCACACGTATCTTAGGATTCTTTTTTCCATTTCTGTGAAAAACGCCGTGAAGTTTGGTAGGGATTGCATTGAATCTACAGGTGGCTTTGGGTAGTACGATGATTTTAACAATGTCAGGTCTTCTGGCCCGCGGACACAGGATACCTTTCTATTTGTTTGTGTCTTTTTCCATTTTTTTTGTCAAAGTCTTGTCGTTTTCACTGCATAAATCTCCTCCGTCCTTGGCTTAATGTATTCCTAAGTATTTTCATTGTTTTTGATGCTGTTGTGAATGGGTTTGTTCTTTATTTCCTTTTCAGGTATTTTGTTGTTACTATTTAGAAACTCAGCTAGTGTCTGAATGCCGGCTTTGCACCTGGCAATGTTGTTGAATTTGTTGATTAATTCCAACAGCATTTTGAGCGAGTCTCAGGATTTTCTACATAAAATATCATCTCATCTGCAAATAAAGGCTTTACTTCGTCCTTTCTGATTTCATGCCCTAAATTTTTCACCTGACTGCTTTGCTTGGGATCTCTGCTCCCATGTTGAACAGAAGTGGTGAGGGTTCTTGTTCCCAATCTTAGAGAAAAGGCTGACGTCACACACCAATGAGTGTGATGTCAGCTGTGGGTTTGTCATCCGTGGCCTTTTGTTCAGGTGTGCATGTTTCTTCCCTACCCGGTTGGTTGAGGGTATTTTTTTTAAATCATGAAAGGATATTTACCCTGAGAGAGGGGCCCGTGCTTTGGAAAGCCTCGTGGTTTGGGTGTGGAGTCCGGCGCGTCCTCCCTGGCCCTTGCTCAGGTGCCCTTGGAGGACTAAGACTTTCTGTCTCCCTCTAGGGCATGAAGCAGCCCTGGAGGAGTCTCCTCCACCTTCGGCTCCTTGGCTCCCCTGGAGATGTGCACACAAAGGTTGGTTGGGAAACCGGGTCCTGGAGGCCAACGAGCCCCACCTGCAACAGTCAGCCTTCCATTGACACCCAGCGGCCAAGACGAGGACCCTTTGACTCTCCTCAGTCAACCTTTCTGCCTGCACAACAAAGCGTCCACGAAACTGGGAAAGCAGATCCATCTGACCTCTGAAACCTCAATACATGGACAAATAACTGCAGTTTCTTGAAGGACCTGGGAACACATCAGAAGTTTTGTGTGCCTGTCACATTTCATGGGGATCGTAGTAAACTATGTGATGGAAAATGCCAGGGCACATCGTGTGGGTCAATAATGGCTGAAAATTAAAGGACTGATCGGGGTTACAGGAAACCCAAGATGGCCACTCAGCTCTTCCCAGGCTCCCTGTTTCCACAGAGCTTTTAAGCTGGACGTGCATGAAGGAGCTTATGAGTCCACATGATTGAAGGGAGGCATCTTAACTAGTGTCAAGGTGTGACACAGTCACTTCAAGGAAACGCCACCTAGGTAACCACGTCCTCTCACAGGGAGCTCTCAGGAGACTCAGACCTTGTAGTTCACTGCCTGCTACCTGGAGATTTCGTTATGGGAAAGGCCAGCAAATAAAAGACACTCTCCAGCCTCATTGGAAGGGACCTTATCGAGCACCTAATCGAGAATGGACACCTACCCTGGTCTCTGACACGCGTCTCTGCCTACGGCAGACATCCGAGACCCCCGGAGAACAAGATGCTGCCAGCACCAGAGACAGGCAGCCACCCCGAGGCATCAGCAAGGCCTGTGTGCCTGCAGATTGTGGTCTGATGCAGAAAACAACAGACTGTCTTTACCTGTCTGCCAGCAACAACAGTCTTATAGCTGTTGCCCTTGTTCTGTGAGTTTTTCTACAGAATCCAACTGTTCGTGATTACTGAACGTGTATCAAATTACGGTTAATACTCTCTTTCATGGCTTACAAAAATGTCGCACTAGACGCCAAATGCAGAAAACACGAGACTGAAGGAAAAACTCACACCATGAGCGTTCACAGGGTGGAAAAGACCAGTGTTACCACCACAAAACACGTGGGACCTGGTGCCCTCCGTTTGCCTGCCCTTCCCTTTGGGGCACATTCAGCCGCACGTCTCCATGGTGGTGGAGCCCATCCCCAGTGGTCCACCATTTCTACAAGACGGCATCGATGCTGAGACTCCCCAGAACTAAGCCCCCCTAGCCCTGGGAGACCAGTCTACCCAAATGAAAGGCTGGGTGTCATCGGTGCATCCCTCAGATTGCTTTACAATCGAAAGGGCAACTGGGATCAAACACGGAGCCCCACAGAAAGCACCCGCGTGCAGTGGTCCGACCACAGA